>JACEVL010001388.1:62500-110092 GCA_020284085.1 Aporrectodea caliginosa
ATATGCACAGTTTGTCACATGTGTTGTAAAGCTGTAGGCTTAGAGGCAGCATTTAACTGTTATCCAGGACTGTTAGAAATAGCAACCTTTGGTCTTGCAGAGCGCAAGACCAAAGTTTGCAACTTTTGGAAACCGATAAAACTTAATCAATACTCTCCAACTTCAAACTATAACCATTGTCTTTCTTGTATTCAAAGCACTTCATGGGGCTGCGCCTGAGTACTTGCGCGACTATTGCCCAGAGACTCATTCCTCCGCGTCTGGACTGCGACTCAGATCGCTAGAGAAGACCGATCTCCGCGTACGGAGGATGAGGACGCGCTTCGGCGATCACGCCGAATAATAATAATAATAATAATATTATTATTATTATTATTATTATTATTATTGTCTTCACAAGTGTGCGTTATCTAGCGGAATTCAACTTCAACATATAATGACCCCAATATTCGTTGACACTCTGGTTGCTTAGTAGAAGAGATTAAAGACGCGGACTCCGCATACACCCACCGCCAAACCAACGGATTGCCATCCTCAGTTGACAGATGACCTTATTCAGTAAGTTGATAAACGAGAACAAACGAAAGTGTCCAGTTTTAGGGTCAATGAAGCAGAGTTGATCTCAGTTACAGCATGCAAATTTCGTGTAACGTAAGCCTTAAAGATTGCATTTAAGGTGCTGCATTTTATCAGCAAGGCTTATGGTAAATAAACAGGTAAAATTCACATAAAATTATGGTGATCACAGCTTCAGTTCTCGGTTTACAGGTCCGCATCAAATGAATGTTGGTTTAAAGGCATAAATCAAAAGTGGAGGATTCGGAGTGTACGTATGTCAACGGTGTGAAATAGGCCTGTCGTGTCTGCTGTTTAGCACTATATCCACGTTCCTGCTGAGGCTAACGACACCTCTACCTTCGAGTTCTTGAAAGTATCGCACTAATATAATCACAAACATGGGAAAGGACCGTGCTAGCCCGAGATTTAAGTTTCTGAAATACGCCAGCATACGCATGCTCTCTTTCACAGAGGCGCATGAGACGCGCAGACTACGCTCTTAACAATGTAGCTAACTGGACCAGTCGCTGCTAAGCAAAGTCGGCGTTCATGCCAAACGGACGCAATTGTGGCTCATGAACTAATCACCTCCGTAATCCATAGACCTACAAATCTCGCAATAGCATTTTCTTCGATAGCCATAATTAGAATCGCTATTTATAACAAAGAGAGACACAGAGAGACAGAGACAGAAACAGACAAACAGAAATAGACAGAGACAGACAGAAATAGACAGACAGAAATAGACAGAGGCACACAGCGACAGACAGACGAACCGAAACAAACAGAGACAGACAGACACAGACACAGACAGACTGAGACAGTCGGGGGCACCCAGAGAGTCAAATACAGAGACAGACAGAGACAGAGAGACAGTGATATTTTATACTTGAACAGACAATTGATGATATGCTTAGTGACGGTTTGGGTGATAATTATAGATCGATTGCTTTGCACGGGGACCTCAAATGGCGTGGCGTCCATTCAAATGGGCGAGCGGTGGTGAAGTATCTCACCCGATCAATTCATTGAAAAATTAGCAGGATGAGGCCGTATAGTATTGTACGGTCGCTATAGAAAAACGCGAACATTTACATTTACTGTTAACCGCTAACATGATTAGTTAAAAGGAGTACGCATTGAAATCCCGACGATGGATCAGCTTTCCCCCAACGTGGAAATTACCGCCATCTGTCGTGCGGAAAGACGCAAGCCGATTGATGGCAGATGTCGCTAATATCTCTCCTGGAATTCATTCGGTAGATGGAAACACATGGACCGCTCGTAAGTAAGTAAGTAAGTATTTCCTTTATTGAGAAGCACTAGCAAACGCACAGCACTGTACATAGCAAGATTAATACATTCAAACAAAAATTTCTATATACAACCATAGAATTGAATGAGAGGCTTTATTGTACAGAGGAAGAAGAGCTAGAGCTAGTCATAGGGGAAAAAGAAGGGTTTAAATAGCCAGATCTAGGGAAAACATATCGTTTATTTGTATAGCATCCGGGCAAGGAAGCATTTCTGAGACAGGTTGTCAAACATGGGAAGCTCACGGTTATGGGACCGTGGCCGCAGGGAGTAGCGCGATTGCTTGATCGGTGGCAACAATTTATGCAGAACATGACAAGGATTGTGCAGAATACAGGCAAAGAGTCTAGTATCCGCATTGCTGCAGAGAGTCTCAAATGAGGGAGAAGATGGAGGTAAGTACCCCTGGCGTACCAACCTTCGGATAATTCCCTCAAGGGCCTCCCGTTCCTGCACTCTCGCAAAGCCCCACCAAACAGGCGAGCAATACAGCATCATACCAACCGTAGTGGCACGAACTACATCAAATAAACTGTCCCCCGAGAGCCCATGCGACCTCAGGATCCGAAGTGCATAAAAGGACTGCCTTGCTTTTATGGTCAGACGTTTAATGTGACTAGAGAACCCAAATTTCGCTGTAAGCTCAACACCAAGAATATTTAGGGTTTGCACTCTTGCGATACCTTTTAGAGGAGGGGGAACATACCGATGGTACCCCGGGGACGCGTGAAAATTATCTCACAGGATTTGCTTGAGTTAAGCTTGAGGTTGCAACTCTGTGCCCATACACTAATATGCTCAAGCTCAATCTCAGTTGTAGTGATACTTGATGCAGGGACAGCGAGATAGCAATCATCTGCATATTTTAAAATGCGATTGCATTTATTAACAGGTTTTAAGTCAGAGATTGCAACTACGAAATCCATCGGGCCCAAACCGGAACCTTGAATAATACTTGCATTAATTCGTGCCAGAGAAGATATTACACCGTTAAACCTATCATTGTCTTCGTGCAGATGGCCAGAGACATCTACCACCGGCGGCCATACTCGCCTGGGCGGTTTCTGCATGGATAGGCTAGATAGACAATGGACATGAAACGGGGCACCGTGAGAACGCCGCACATGGTGTACTGCTTGTCCCGCCCTTGGAAGCCAAACCACTGTTCTTTCGGATAGGCTATCCCTCTGACCTTTTGACCTACGATATTTGAAATGCACACCTACGTTGCTTAGCAGTGACCATTGACTGATCCTTGAGCTTAAATACAGTGGCGCTATAGAAGTAATTTGATATTTGTTGTACTTAAATGTATTTTCTGTCTTGATTACAACTGCTGAAGTTCAGACTAGGAGTATCTGGACTTATCAGGGCGACGCGATACTTTGAGGTTCACCGCACAATGCTGTGTCAAGAGTGGGAACAATCTTCGCCACAAAAATCTGGAACCACACCCGCCACATCTTCCACAGTGCAACATATAGAAGATTCTCTGTGGCCGATCCAACCTCTTGGAACAGTTTGCCGTAAGCTCTAGAAAACGAGGCAACTCAAATCGTCTCTGTTCTTCCGTGGCGTTCCTCGCATCCTTCTCCCTGCAGAATTCAAGGACATCATAATGTTTGACTCTTCTATCTCCATCCATAACGACATACACGCCCATCCACTTCAATCTGCTCTCTTTGGCGGCGATAGGTATGAATAAATGACCTCCAATGTCTTCGTTCATTTGTCAAGGTTTTGCTCCCCCTTAGTGTTAGTACGACGAGATTGTCTTCAGGAGGTACTAAATAAATACATTACACTGTGGCAATTGCATTGGAAATAGCAATTAGAGTTACAGTTACGATTACGGTTAGAATTACGATTCGCAATTGCGGATTAAGAACGGAATTCCTGAAAGATTAATAGACAGATTACCTTTCATTTGCCACTCAATAGAAGTCCGTGGTAGAAGGGCCACAGCAACACAGCCTCATAGCGTTCCGTAATGGGGCGGATTGGGGACTGGAGGGGGAAAGTAAAATGAAAATTGCGAGACGGCGGTAGAGCTCAGGAAACAGTTAACGACCAACCACAAAGACGTGACCCAAAAACTATAAGGAATTTACTGCTAATTTTACAGTCGCCCCTAGGGAGCTGAAAGCTGAGTCAACCTCATGGGACTAGCGGGTAGCGAAACCCGCGTCCATCTGATCTTCTTGCCGGTATATTTCCATTCAGCGATCTCCTCAATTTTGGTCTGGGTGTGGCGGTGCCAGTCTGGGCAATGCTTCTGGCTACGCACGGGAGTTCTGCTGTCTCAACCCGGGTTTGCTTTTGCTTGACGAAATCTTTGTTCTGCGTTTGGAGGTGAAATCGTAATCTCGAGATTTCTACAGCGTCCAGCATAGTGAAGTCGCGTCTAATCGAAGAGTGGCAGCTGTTTGACCACGTGATCATCTATCGGGCCATGAAACAGTGGCTTCCACGTCTACGGTCGTGTGTCCGTGAACAAGGAGGGCATTTTGAACACCAGCTGTAGCTGAACTTCACTTCCTTATGGCTCTTGTATGTTGGAAATTTCCACTTTTCAGTACTGCATCTCAAACTTTCATAAACATGACAAAATCACCAACATTTCCAAACGGCGTTAGTATTTGGTGGTGACATGGCTACTCTTGTTGTTTTTTAAAATTTCAGGCAAATGCTAAAAGTTTTGACCGAGTTATGACACGTTTTCTTGGGGTATACTTTTCATCGGGACTAGACCTGGGAGTCGACCCCAATAAGTCGACCCCAGTCGACTTGGGCATCCCAAGTCGAGTCGAGTCGTTTCTGCTTAGCGCAACTGACCCCCAAGTCGAATTTGTAGGCCTACAGAAAAGTGACCTCAAGTTGTTTTCTACACAAGTCGACTTAAACCGACTTGGGACACAAACAAATCTAAATTTATCTCGCCACATTAATGAACGTGAGGCCACGGCGGCGTTTAAGCAGTTTATAGTGTTTTTAGTGTGAATAAGCGTTTTTAAGACCCATTGTGTGTTAGGGTTGTGTCATGACAATGCACCTGTATATATGTATAAACATGATCTAATTGAGCGGGCGGCAAGCATTGACTGAATATAGCTTGTACTGAGCACGCGCTAATAGCGCGGTAAAGGTTAGAAATTGCTGATTGCAGTCGCTACTTTGGTGCACTGGATTAGTCGTTTAGAGACGGAAAAACTGCTGTATTAGATAATGATGAACTTTATTGTCGGTGACTGTGAGTGGTAGTACTGTTGGATGATACGCATGCATTGCTATTTGAATGACGTTAGTGGCCAAATAATTATGACAACAGAATTAAACTGTGTCATTATAACACGCCATTCAGTGCAACCAGTCCCCGGTCCCCTACAGATTCTTCTGTTAACCCATTAAAGCATTACACAATTGTTCTTGAACAAACACAAACAGCTTAAAATAGGCCTAATAAGCAATTTTATTCATCAGGTGTTGAGATCTCATTACTCATTAGTATAAGAAATTATGCTTGGCAGGCAAATTGTCATGACATTTTTGTATTATTAGCCGTACGTAATCGTAATTACCATGTCAGAAGTCGACTTTAAGTCGGAAGTTGGTTGTTTTCTGCCAAGTCGGGTCAAGTCGTTTTGACTCCAAGTTGTCGACTTCAAGTCGACCTCAAGTCACTTTAGGGTCAAGTGGGGTCAGTTTGGCTGACCAAAGTGACTCCCAGGCCTAATCGGGACACAGTGTATTATATTTAGCCAGAGGAACAAATAATGCACCTACACGTATGTAAGGTAGAACACGGCTATTTTAAGCTCGCAATTTACTTTAAATGCCGATATAATTATGGGCATTTTCTAGTTAGAAATGCGGCCGAGCTTCGTCAATTAAAATTATTTAGGCCAGGAACAAATAATACGCCTACATAAGGTATAGAGATAAGTCAGATAACCCGTGTAGTACGGGGAACAAATAATACGCCTAGGCCTATAGCCTATAAGGTAGAGATAAACCGTGTAGTACACGGGCAAAGCAACTATTTTCACTGCTAAATATCTTTTCCATTCAGATATAATAATGGACATTTTAAATATTCGATGCCCGTCATCAAATATAGTAAGTAAGTAAGTAGCCTTTATTTGCAGCCGTTAATAAATTACGCCTGGGGAAAACCCGGGCAAAGCCGGGCGTAAATGCTAGTATTATCTATAAAGTCAAATGGAAAAATACAATTAACGTGAAAATCTAAGCGAGTGAAACAGGTGATACCGACATTTCTATTCTGCGCAGAATCCTGGTAGGCCTATAACAAGGTGATCGAATAGCCGAATGGTGCAGAGAACATCAAAACAAGCGAGACTTTCCTTCACGAAGGGAAACTGTAAGTATTTTGTTTAGTCGGACAGTATGTGTATTGGCTGTATGTAATGTAATATAATCACGGATTTATATAGCTCCTCTTCAGAAAAACTCACCAGAGGCGCTCTCGACCTAACGACGGAAAACAAAACCTGGATCGAACAGAATGCTTCTCAGGTGCTTTGGGAATAGAGGAATATATCGACTGTATACAGGACAAACGTAGGCCTACTATGTCCAACTTTTGCCGAAATCAATGTTAATAGCTATTCTAATAGGCAATGGCATAAGGCTTCAGAGCGTAGTTGTTATATTTCCTGGTAAAGGATTTTTCATGGTACATTACACAAGACACAAATGTACTATGTCCACTTCTCAAAAATCCACAGAGCACAAAATGTTGTATGTCCACATATTAATGATATTACATGTAATATGTGGACATAAAACATTTGTGCTCGGAGAAATGCGGTCTATTAGTTATTGTTTACGTTAAATTCTATGCAAGATGGCGTCAAGCCAGTCGGCGTGCTGAGCGTATGGATTTGTTATTTTAGTAGATAATTATTGTAATAAGGAGTTTACACTAAATAACAGTCACATGGTTGCTCGTCGGTCTAATATAATTAAAGATAATTTGATTAAGTTCAGTGGCGGTTATCCAATCTTGACCCGAATGCTCTTGCGTGTTTATGTGCTGTCTACAGGCGCAGGCCTTCCCAGAAATGGTTACATCAAATCCAGTTTTGCCATTTGTTTCGATTCCGTGAACCCTTTAGATAAAATCAAGTCCAATTTTGGTATTTGTTTTAATTCCGTGAAGCCTTTGGATTAAATCAAATCCAGTTTTGCTATTTGTTTTGATTCCGTGAAGCCTTTGGATAAACTCCAACTCAGTTTTGCTATTTGTTTTGATTCCGTGAAGCCTTTGGATAAACTCCAACTCAGTTTTGCTATTTGTTTTGATTTTGTGAACCCTGATAAAATAAAATCCAATTTTGGTATTTGTTTTGATTCCGTGAAGCCTTTGGATTAAATCAAATCCAGTTTTGCTATTTGTTTTGATTCCGTGAAGCCTTTGGATAAACTCCAACTCAGTTTTGCTATTTGTTTTGATTCCGTGAAGCCTTTGGATAAACTCCAACTCAGTTTTGCTATTTGTTTTGATTTTGTGAACCCTGATAAAATAAAATCCAATTTTGGTATTTGTTTTGATTCCGTGAAGCCTTTAGATAAAAATCAAATGCAGTTTGCTGGTTGCTTTGATTCCGTGAGCCCTTTGGATAAAATGCAACCCAGTTTTGCTATTTGTTTTGATTCCGTTTGCCCAATGGATAAAATCAAATCCAGTTGTGCTTTTTGTTTTGATTCCGTGAACCATTTAGACAAAATCAAATCCAGTTTTGCTATTTGTTTTGATTCCGTGAACCCTTTATACAAAATCAAATCCAGTTTTTGCTAGGCCTATTTGTTTTGATTCCGTGAACCATTTAGACAAAATCAAATCCAGTTTTGCTATTTGTTTTGATTTCGTAACCCCTTGAGATGAATTAAAATCCACTTTCGCTAACGCTATTCTTTTATAATGATTCCATACAATAGCCACATTTCTATCATCGCAAACACAATAATAACAAATTATTATGTTTGACCTAAACATAGGTTGTACACAAAACTTATGTTAAAATAAGTTTTCTTGACCAATTTTATTCCAACTTACTTATTTGCAGGTTTGCGGAACACTATCCTGGCCTGTCAGGTAGCAAAAAAGCACAGTAACCATACTTAGTAATGATCTCTTGAATGTCATATGTCCATGTCATAAAGATTTCTGTGGAGCACAAATGTATTATGTCCATTTTTCGGACACCCCGCCCTTAAAAACTTCCTTTTTTCTAGTTTTTCTTAGGTCATATAAAGCCAGTGCTCTGCTTACCTATTTACCTGTTTAAAGAAGTATTCAATGACATACCTAAAGAAAGTATGGTAATGCAGCTATGTTATATTTTTCATAAGCATTTGAAATTAAAAATTCAGTTTTCTCGAAATTATGAAATATGGACATAGTACGTTTGTCCTCTATACAGTCGATATGTATGTATATAATTATGCAACCTTGCATATGTATGTGTGTGTGCATGCATGCATGCATGCATGGGGAGGGACGGACGGAGGGACGGACGGATGGAGGAAGGGAGGAATGGGAAAGAGTGTTGGGAAAAGTACGGTTGGACGCAAGATCTTTCCACTTAATGGAGAAATCTTGGGTCGGACGGATCAAGTCCATGGACGGATGTAGAGATGGATGGACGGATGGAGGAGGGGGAAGAGATGGATGGACGGCGAGATGTAGGAGGAGGGACGGACGGACGGACGGGGGCAGGGGTGGAGGTAGGGTGGGATTGATGGAGGGAAGGACGCGGGGAGAGGGAGAGGGGCGGTGTCAATCACATATCACGTGATAACGTCTCTCACAAACATTTTAAAACTGTTTGAAACGTCTTAGGACGGGCAAACATCTAGTGGTTATAAACCAGGTTACAGTCATATACAGCGATCACAGCTTCAGTTCTCGGTTTGCAGGTTCCCATGAAATGAGCGTTGGTTAAAAGCATAGGCTAAATCACAAGTGGGCCGTGGCGGGTTCGGAGTATACGGTACGTAAGTCAACGGAGTGACACATTGTGTCTGATGTTTAGCACTATATCCCCGGTCCTGATGAGGATATATCGAGTCCTTGAAATTATCACATCAATGAATCTCACAATCACTGGATAGACCTACTTTCGCAAGTTAGAAGAAAGTCACAGTTCCGTGTGAAAAATAGACCTCAGATAAACCTCAGTGCTCCGTCCCATCGTTTGCTGCGGGTCTCTCAGCTCTAAGCTGAGAGCAAATTTTTAAGTGTTTGTTCAGCTCTCGTTAGTGCTATGGGGTATTCACTTGCCAATATCATGTCTTGGCGGAGTCGCTGCCTTGGGCATGCTACCATGAAGATCTCCTTGGAATTTCCACCATTTCACACTAATCGTAATGTAGAAATTTCTCCAGTGCCCAAAAAGCGAGGTCGCGGGAACCAGTTTAAAATTCACAGGCGCTTTGTCTGTACTTCTTGACCTTCTCTTCCTCTTCTTCCTATTCCTCTCCTCCTGCACTCTTTGTCCTCCTCTTTCCTCTTTTTTCTATTCGCATCCTATTTCACCTCCTAATCCTCACCTTCCTCCTAACTAATTGTTCAGCAGTTTTGGATGACCAAGATAATGAGTTTAGACTAGTGTTATATGTAGCAAAATAGTTCTTACCAAATGTCTTGTTTAATGAACTAATTAATATAAGCTTTAAAGCTAAAATATATTCGTTTAATAGTGAATGACTAGGTTGACACACCGCAACCCATTACAGAAAATTTTAATGCCAGATAAAAAATGAGAATGGAAATAATTAAGTTTTTAAATATCGGATCCAGCAAAGGGCGACTTGGTCAACGGGGCAGCATCAAATTCTTAAATAAAATCCTTGGGATATAATTAGTCATCTTTAAGCGGTAGGACAAAGTCATGTGGTCTCGGTCGAAGGTCATGGTGGCGGACAACAGTTGGAGGGAAAATCGAACGGAGCACATGAGTCCTGCATCGTACAATCGATCGTAGTAGTCCGTCTTCGGCGTCGCCCACCATCTCCGCAGCCCCTCGTGAGTCCAGCGGAAGATAGCCCGATCTTCGCATCCGAGCTAGGAATCGCATTCACAGAGGGAATTCAGATAGGCTAAGCCTATATAACATCTATTTAGAATAGCATAAAACGCCACTCTAGCTAGATTAGTTTTATTTGCTTTGTATCACATGAATTGACTTGAATTTTAATATAATTGAAACCATTTCTCCTGATGTGTTTAATGTCATGTTTTCGACGACACTTAATGTATGGTAAAGTCTACTCTGCCAAAGGCGACGCAGCAAAAACTGTTCTATTTTAAATAATAGCACTACAACACACACACACACACACACACACACACACACACACACACACACACAAACGCAGACAGACAGACAGACAAACACACGAAACAATATGGGCCTAACTGTCTTTCTCTTGAGCGCTTCTGAGACTTTTAAGTGGCACTTTATAAATGTCTTGTTACATTACATTGCATTACATTACACACACACATAATGTGGGTCCAATATTCGGATATGGGACCCAGGACATGGGTCCAGGTCTATATCTAATCCCCATGGAAATGCTTGCAGCGATAGACTTCATTCTGAGTTAGATTAGGTTAGCTTTGGGTGTTCAGGACAGGAGTAAAGAAATGACCGAGAGATTGAGAAAGTCAGGAAGTATAGAGTACAGTTCTTTAAGAATTTCTGTCATTTAATGATTCTATAAAAAGTTTTGATTTCTGAGTACCGGGGTATATTTAATTACTATTGAAAACATGAAGCAACTCTTGGTAATTGAATACAGGCCATGCTAATGGAATGAAAAACATGTTTTCAATATATGTATTTTCTTTTAATAAATGTGCACAGGGCCGGATTAACAAATGTGGTGGGCCCTGTTCAGCCCCACAGAATCACAACAAAAAGGACACAGAAAACGTATTATATTCAACGAATCAACAACATTCGTCTATTATTAAATTGTGCCTTCTTTCTTTTTGTACAATATCAGTAGGTCTTATAATTATCCAGTTTAGTGTTAAAGCATCCGTTATGGTTTAACAATATTAGAGTGACGCGAGGTAACAGAATATTATAAATTTACAACTGCAGGCCTACCACAATACAGAAAATCAAATAGGCCTAATAGGCTTAGGCTATCAATATAGTCTTAACTAATTAGTCAGTGTTTGCAATTTACATATTGTAACAAAACTAACAGTTAGAGAGTTAAAAGCAACAAGAAATTATGAATTGACAATGACAATCAATATCGTTCAAATTGTCATGGCATTTACACACATACTTTGCGAGCCTATTGGCTCATAAAGCAAGTAAAAATAGGTCGTACTAGCATTACTGGGTAATTTTGATATGAATCTGCCTGATAATGGAAACTCCAATAGGGGCCCACACATGTGCGAAAGTTGTGTATTTGTCTATATTAAAATGAATTTCGAATAATTTGTTCTGCGTTTTTTGCTCATTTTTACTATTAGACTTAACAGATATCAATAATTATAAAACATTGAAATTTTTTCTTCTGCATGTGTGGGGGCTCTTCAAGTGTGGGGCCCATGTTCGGCCGAACATGTTGAACATGCTCGGATCCGCCTCTGAATGTGCAATAACATACACAGCCGTACAGATACAAGCATCAAGGCTTGCACACATATATATGTAAAGACAAGCTCTGACAATTCAAAGGTACAGTAAGCGCTTAACGTCTAGCAATCAGTTCAATCCTCTGCCTAAGCTCACTCAAACCAATTAAACAGGAGGACTTGAACATAAGATCGCATACCCTATATGGTACATATAATACCAGGCTATATGTTTATGTATGTAAAACAATTATATACAAAATGTTTGCAATTGAGATACAAGGCACAATACTATGTACAGACTTCTCATGTAATACGCAAGGCACAAACAGGCGCCCAACACCAACCCTCCAAGCAACCGATGCTAAATAGAAATCTTATCAATAGAGCTAAAATGACAGGAATAACAAATTAGTCGGTGGTGCTATATAAAACTCAGGACTAAAGCACTCCTTATCTGAAAGAATTAATCTGATATTCTCCTGTACATGATTATGTAGGGTCTAGAATCTAGATAAATCGGTGCAGGTACCTGTGAACATGTCAAAATTTACTTTTGTAACATCTTTGTCGTCACATCTAAACCACCTATCTACGAAAAAATCAGAATCTCTGGACAGGTTGTGGCCTAGTTGTCCATGCATCGCTGACCAGATAAGAAAGACTGCTGGCGGCCAATAAAAAGAATAATGGGCCCTTTTGGTGCTGTCACCTCTGTGAAACACAGAACCAACAATGCAATACGTTGCTTTCTCTCTTCGTTATTGTACCACTGATCACATATCGATAACAGGCATAATCTCAAAGTCCAGTACAAAAGGAGCCCTACAAAAGCTGAATCATATATAAAGTTAGGCCCCTATTTCTGTATTATAGTCATTACATTTCTGAGTTATCGTGAAAAAATAGTCCAGTTCTTCAAAAAAATCATTAATCCCAATGACAGTAGCAACAATAATATAATAATAATAATAATTTTGTAATGATAATAATAATGATAATAATACTTTAATAGTAACAAACGTAGTGATAACAATAACAGTAGTAATAAAAATACCATCAGCAATAAAACATCAGAAAGAAAACTTCAGCAACAAGACTCCTATTAATGTCATCAATGACCCAGTAATAAGCACTATCATCACTATGGCTGCTAACAAATTCAGTGTGATATGCCTGACAAAATTCTATGGTTATTACAGTCATATTATCAACATCCTCGTTTAGGGTTTTTTATCCATAGACAAGTGTCAATTCTAAGTCGATTACAGTAATTAATATACATGTATAACTAATTTTACGCACAATTTACATGAATAAATCAGAAAGAGATCAAAGATCACGTGCAGTAACAAAGTTAGCTCATTATACTGGGTATTCCATAATACTTCCAATACAAAACATAGGATGTCATGCTATTTTCATAATTATGTGGTGATTTTAAATATACAGAATTATATGTCAGAATCAGGGATTCCTTTATTTTAGCTCTAAAATTTGTTATACTACTTTTACTGGAAATATCTATATGCAAGGAGTTCCAAAGACGTGGTCCAATAATTATTCTCAAGCAATTGTAGCGACAGTTAGTTCGGGCATATAACATATCTGTGGGCAAATAGCATATCTGTGGGAACTGTGTGTATTAAATGTATGGGTGTTAGACACTAATGTGAAGTAATTCTCAAACAACAGAAGCAGAACATTATGTTTAAATTTAAGCATAAACAGTATTAGGTAGGTGTAGCTTAGATCATGTATCTTCAAGATGCCAAGTTGGGCAAAGAGAGGGGTAGAATGTGTTCTGTATGAGATCCAGTGATAATCCGGACTGCCTTGAGCCACGCATCATCAGTCTTTCGATTTGCCACAGTCGTGGACAGTTGAACCGCGTCATGATTTTCCTTGATCTAGCGTTTCATATGCAAAAACAGTTAACTGTGATCCTAAGAAACTCTGGACTACCAACATAAAAGTTCTTTTTAACTGCTACTTTTTAACTGCATGATGTTGAAGACAATGAGTCTTTCATCACATGGATTCAGTGCTCTGAAGAAGACGTGAGTTATCACCAACGGTTTTCAGATTTAATATTATTTTTATTTGATTTCTGAAAAATTTGGCCTTGCCTTGCCTGATTATGGCTGCGTTTTTGTGTGCCATACTTTTGGAATAAAATATATTAAATTTAAAACTGAAATACAACTACACTAATACTAATAATAATAGGGTGATGTCTTGTGTATCAGACACAATGAATCTGCCACTGATGTGTGGCTATATAAATCATCTACTGAACAGATGCGGAGAGATGGTTGAACAGTAACACGTTGGCACAAAGATTAGAAGAATGCATTAGCCCCACAAGGTTGACTCAGCCTTCCACTCCCAATGGGGCAACAACAAAATGGTAGTAGGGCAGAATTTAACTGTCTTGCAGGCTGCCGTTTACAGTTATAAAATTAAATTTGAGCCCTGTTAAACTTGTTATCATCTGTTAAGTACTATATCGGGTAATCTTGCTGTGTATTTGTCAGTTTGAATTAATAAATTAATATTATTATTATAATTATTATTATTATTATTATATAAATCTGTCACTGAACAGGTGCTGCAGATGGTCGTTAGCTAGTAGTGGTTCATAAATGCTTAACAATAACAATGAATAGCTACAAATAATCTTTTGTGTCCAACAGACCTGACTACTATGATGCCGTTGGAGACCTGACCTGTATAAGA
This sequence comes from Aporrectodea caliginosa, assembly GCA_020284085.1. Classification (NCBI taxonomy): domain Eukaryota; kingdom Metazoa; phylum Annelida; class Clitellata; order Crassiclitellata; family Lumbricidae; genus Aporrectodea; species Aporrectodea caliginosa. Next base: position 76,740 of record JACEVL010001388.1, read on the forward strand.
GACTGGTTTCTAACAATAAAGACACCTTTGGACCAGTCTGTTTCACTCGACCTACTTGAATATGAGGCACAAAGTTCAGAAGTCATGCGCCAGTGCTTTGATCCAGCGAAGGCAAAGAAGAAATCAGTAGAAGGTCTGTCGTTTGCAGAATGCGTTGCTGTATGCATGTACACAGACGACGGTTCTGTGAAGGCGTTCTACACAGATTTTAATGTAGCCACAAAGAATAAATCTTTTAAACCATACAGCACCTTCACGAATTTGCTTGTGTCTGCCGTTCAAAAGCTGGATGTACTCCACCCAATTCCGTTGAACGCTACGTTATATCGTGGGCTTGGTGCCGATTTCGAGCGGCCTAAGGCTAAAAAATTGTTTTGGACGAGTTACACCTCCACATCACTTAACATGAAAATCGCGAAAGACTTTGCTGGTCAGCATGGCAGAGTAGTGAATTTTGAGCCGCCAGCATCGAGACATGCTGGCAGAGTCGGCCAGCTGTCATCACATGGTGAGGATGAGGTGCTACTCCTGCCTTTTGAGTCTTTCAAAGTTCTAGACTTCAACTAAGAACAAATCGTGGAAAGAGTATGTACAGTTTTGTTACGAATCTCTTAGTTTTTGCGATCCAAAAACTGGCCGTTCTCATCCTATTCCACCAGACGCGACACTGTATCGTGGGCTGGGGGCTGACTTCGAGCGGCCGAGCGCTGGACGAATTTTTTAACAAGCTTCACATCAAAGTCTCTCAATATCAAAGTTGCAAAAAGAATTTCCTGGTCGTGATGGCACAACTATGGAGTTTCAGCCACCCGCATCGAGACATACTGGCCGCGTCAGCCAGCTGTTGTTGCATGGCGAGGATGAGGTGCTGCTGCTGCCGTTCGAATCTTAGGTGCCAGCGTTGAGAGTCCAAGTGCAAACTTTCTACTGGAAAGTGAGACGCAAAGTACTTCGAAAAATATGCTCGAATACTTTAATAGAGCGAATTGAATTTAAACCGCCGGCATCAAGAGTCAGCCAACTTGCTTTAAATGGAGAGGATGAAGTGCTTCTTCTGCCATTTGAGTCTTTTTCAAACAGATTGGACCTGTATGATGCTGCCGTCGACCTCAACATTCTCAGAGATTGGTTCACGACCGTAAACACTCATCTGGATGAAACACGGTCTGTCAGAATTCTTGAGTCAGAATCTTTGACGACATCAAAGAATACGTACAATTCTTTTAAGCGTGCAGAGACTCTAAAGAAATCGGTTGTAGGAATATCAGAGGCGGAATGTATGGCTGTGTACATGTACACAGATGATAGTTCCAGCAAAGCTTTTTACCGTGATTTCAACAAAGCGACAAAGGAAAAATACTGGAAGCCATACGCTGCATTCACGAATCTCCTCACATCCGCCATCCAGAAGCTGGCCGTGTTGGATCCAATTCCCTTGGATTCTATACTTTACCGTGGATTGGGTGGCGGATACGAGCGGCCAAGCGCGAGTAAAATCTGCTGGACCGGCTTTACGTCGACATCCTTGGACTATAACATTGCGCAAGACTTCGCCGGCTCCAACGGAACTTTGTTGGAATTTTTGCCGCCTGCTTCACGACATGCACGCCAAGTCGGCAAGCTGTCCGCGAACTCAGAAGAGGAAGTGCTGTTGCTACCATTCGAATTGTTTACTGTTGTACAGAATCCCAGAGATCAATCGATCTGTTTCCAGTCTTGCGCAGACCAAGACCTGCTGAAGCCGTACAGGCAGGTATTTCTGGACAATCAAGGGAGAGATGTATCAAAGGCCCCACAAGCTCAGGTAGGCTTATGTTGTGAGCATTTGATCAGAGTTAATGGTTAGGATGTTTGTTTGCTGGAAAAATTGGTTATTTATGGAAAACTTGAAAACCATTGTTGTTGTTGAGGCAATGTGGAAGTTTGTGGATTCAGTCTTCACTTACATATATAATTATCTTCTTATCTGTGACTATGTTCAGCTTAAGTTGTCTGCCAACATTAAAACAGTGTTAAAATGAGATAGATGGCCTAAGAATATCTCTGCACAATAAATGCTTCACATCTACGATGTACAGTATGCGTCAACTATTGCTGAGGCACTCTTGTTCCTTGGAAGGGATGACATTGCTGACAGATCCATGTCACATCGGCTACCGTGGTTAAGATGCATGTTGGCATTATGGAGAGTGCTGGAAGAATTTTTTGAAAACTTTCAGTTCTACATCTTTGGACATCTAAACAGCAAAAGACTTTGCTGGCCATGAAGGCACATTACTGGAATTTATCCCACCAGCTTCACGACACGCTGGCCGTGTCAGTGAACTATCGGTGCAATAATAATAACAACAATAGGGTGATGTCTTGTGTATCAGATTCTCTCACTGAAAAGGGGCTATATAAATCTTCTACTGAACAGGTGCGCAGAGATTGTTGTATGGTAACATGCTGACACAAAGAACATAAGAATGCACCAGCCCCACAAGGTTGACTCAGCCTTCCACTCCCTATGGGGCAACAACAAAATGGTAGTGGGGCAGAATTTAATTGTCTTGCAGGCTGCCATTTACAGTTATAAAATTAAATTTTAGCCCTGTTAAACTGGTTGTCATCTGTTACTACTATATCATGTGATCTTCCTGTGTATTTGTCATTTTGAATTTATAAGTTATTATTATTATTTTTATATAAATCTGTCACTGAACAGCCTAGAACAGATCTACAGGTCGTCATTAGCTAGTAGCGGTTCATTAATGCTTAGCAATAACAATGATCAGCTCTCAATAATCTTTGTGTTCAACAGACTGGACCTATACGATGCTTCCATCGACTTCAATATACTTCGTGACTGGTACGTAACCGTAAATACGCCTCTGGGGGTTACACAGTCTGTCAGCATACTTAAGACAGAATCTTTGACGACGTCAAAGAATATGTTCAATTGTTTCGAAAGGGCAAAGACTCATAAAAAATCAGTTCCAGGGATATCAGATGCGGAGTCCATGGCTGTGTACATGTACACTGATGATGGCTCCAACAAGGCTTTTTATCACGACTTCAACAAAGCCACAAAGGACAAAAACTGGAAACCATATGCTGCTTTCACAAATCTCCTCTTATCCGCCATCCAGAAGCTGGCCGTGCTGGATCCCATTCCCGTAGATTCGATTCTCTATCGCGGATTGGGTGCCGGATTCGAGCGGCCAAGTGCAAATAAAATCTATTGGACGGGCTTTACATCAACTTCCTTAGATTACAATGTCGCACAAGGCTTCGCCGGCTCGAAAGGAACCTTGGTAGAGTTTTTGCCGCCTGCGTCACGACATGCAGGCCAGGTCGGAAAATTGTCTGCAAACGCCGAAGAGGAAGTACTGTTGCTTCCTTTCGAATCCTTCTCTGTTCTACAGAATCATAGAGATGGATCATTGTATTTCCAATCATGTGCAGAACAAGACCTGCTGAAGCCATACAGGCAGCAATTTCTCGACAATTGCAATCAAGGGAGTTATGTTTCGAAGTCACAAACTCAGGTAGGCTTATGTTGTGAGCATTTGATCAGAGTTAATGGTTAGGATGTTTTGGTTGCTGGAAATAATTGGTTATTTATGGAAAACTTGAAAGCCATTGTTGTTGTTGGGGCATTGTGAATGATGGTGGATTCAGTCTTCATTTAGATATATAATTATATTCTTATGTTTGACTATGTTCAGCTTAATTTGTTTGCCTACATTAAAACATTGTTTTAATGAGATAGATGGCCTAAGAATATCTCTGCACAATAAATGCTTCACATCTACGATGTACAGTATGCGTCAACTATTGCTGAGGCACTCTTGTTCCTTGGAAGGGATGACATTGCTGACAGATCCATGTCACATCGGCTACCGTGGTTAAGATGCATGTTGGCATTATGGAGAGTGCTGGAAGAATTTTTTGAAAACTTTCAGTTCTACATCTTTGGACATCTAAACAGCAAAAGACTTTGCTGGCCATGAAGGCACATTACTGGAATTTATGCCACCAGCTTCACGACACGCTGGCCGTGTCAGTGAACTATCGGTGCAATAATAATAACAACAATAGGGTGATGTCTTGTGTATCAGATTCTCTCACTGAAAAGGGGCTATATAAATCTTCTACTGAACAGGTGCGCAGAGATTGTTGTATGGTAACATGCTGACACAAAGAACATAAGAATGCACCAGCCCCACAAGGTTGACTCAGCCTTCCACTCCCTATGGGGCAACAACAAAATGGTAGTAGGGCAGAATTTAACAGTGTTGCAGGCTGCCATACCATACTATACTATTATCATATAATCTTACTGCGTATTTCTCAGTTCGAATTAATAAATGATTATTATTATTATATAAATCTGCCACTGAACAGGTGCTGCAGATGGTCATTAGCTAGTAGTGGTTCATAAATTCTTAACAATAACAATGATCAGCTATAAATAATCTTTGTGTCCAACAGGTTAGAATTTTATGATGCGGATGGAGATGTCAGCAGTTTGATTGATTGGTTCAAAACCATCAAGACGCCGTTGGATGAGTCCGTCTCTCTCGCTATTTTGGAACAGGAAGCGCGAAGTGTGTCGCAGACTATGATCGACTGTTTCGATCGAGCGAAAGCTCTGAAAAGTTAGTAGCTGGTGTTTCCGTCGCTGAGTGTGTTGCAGTCCTGATGTAGCCTACACGGACGATGGTTCCGCTCAAGCCTTCTACAAGGACTTCAACACAGCGACTAAAACTAAATCCTGGACAAAGTACATTACATTCACGACATTACTTGTATCAGCCATTCAGAAGCTGGCCATTCTGCATCCGATTCCACTGGATGCGACTCTTTACCGATGTCAAAGTATTTGTCAGTTTGAATTAATAAATTAATAATACTAATAATAATATCAAAGTTGCAAAAGAATTTTCTGGTCGTGATGGCACAAGCCGCACAACTATGGAGTTTCAGCCACCCGCATCGAGACATGCTGGCCGCGTCAGCCAGCTGTTGTTGCATGGCGAGGATGAGGTGCTGCTGCTGCCGTTCGAATCCTAGGTGCCAGCTTTGAGAGTCCAAGTGCAAACTTTCTACTGGAAAGTGAGGCGCAAAGTACTTCGAAAAATATGCTCGAATACTTTAATAGAGCGAATTGAATTTAAACCGCCGGCATCAAGAGTCAGCCAACTATCTTTAAATGGAGAGGATGAAGTGCTTCTTCTGCCATTTGAGTCTTTTTCAAACAGATTGGACCTGTATGATTCTGCCGTCGGCCTCAACATTCTCAGAGATTGGACCACGACCGTAAACACTCATCTGGATGAAACACAGTCTGTCAGAATTCTTGAGTCAGAATCTTTGACGACATCAAAGAATACGTACAATTCTTTTAAGCGTGCAGAGACTCTAAAGAAATCGGTTGTAGGAATATCAGAGGCGGAATGTATGGCTGTGTACATGTACACAGATGATAGTTCCAGCAAAGCTTTTTACCGTGATTTCAACAAAGCGACAAAGGAAAAAAACTGGAAGCCATACACTGCATTCACGAATCTCCTCATATCCGCCATCCAGAAGCTGGCCGTGTTGGATCCAATTCCCTTGGATTCTATACTTTACCGTGGATTGAGTGGCGGATACGAGCGGCCAAGCGCGAGTACAATCTGCTGGACCGGCTTTACGTCGACATCCTTGGACTATAACATTGCGCAAGACTTCGCCGGCTCCAACGGAACTTTGTTGGAATTTTTGCCGCCTGCTTCACGACATGCACGCCAAGTCGGCAAGCTGTCCGCGAACTCAGAAGAGGAAGTGCTGTTGCTACCATTCGAATTGTTTACTGTTGTACAGAATCCCAGAGATCAATCGATCTGTTTCCAGTCTTGCGCAGACCAAGACCTGCTGAAGCCGTACAGGTAGGTATTTCTGGACAATCAAGGGAGAGATGTATCAAAGGCCCCACAAGCTCAGGTAGGCTTATGTTGTGAGCATTTGATCAGAGTTAATGGTTAGGATGTTTGTTTGCTGGAAAAATTGGTTATTTATGGAAAACTTGAAAACCATTGTTGTTGTTGAGGCAATGTGGAAGTTTGTGGATTCAGTCTTCACTTACATATATAATTATCTTCTTATCTGTGACTATGTTCAGCTTAAGTTGTCTGCCAACATTAAAACAGTGTTAAAATGAGATAGATGGCCTAAGAATATCTCTGCACAATAAATGCTTCACATCTACGATGTACAGTATGCGTCAACTATTGCTGAGGCACTCTTGTTCCTTGGAAGGGATGACATTGCTGACAGATCCATGTCACATCGGCTACCGTGGTTAAGATGCATGTTGGCATTATGGAGAGTGCTGGAAGAATTTTTTGAAAACTTTCAGTTCTACATCTTTGGACATCTAAACAGCAAAAGACTTTGCTGGCCATGAAGGCACATTACTGGAATTTATCCCACCAGCTTCACGACACGCTGGCCATGTCAGTGAGCTATCGGTACAATAATAATAATAACAATAGGGTGATGTCTTGTGTATCGGATACCCTGAGGCTGATTCTGTCACTGGAGAGGGCTATATAAATGTTCTACTGAACAGGTGCGGAGTGATGGTTGAATGGTAACATGCTGACACAAAGACCAGAAGAATGCACCAGCCCCACAAGGTTGACTCAGCCTTCCACTCCCTATGGGGCAACAACAAAATGGTAGTAGGGCAGAATTTAACTGTCTTGCAGGCTGCCATACCATACTATACTATTATCATATAATCTTACTGCGTATTTCTCAGTTCGAATTAATAAATGATTATTATTATTATTATTATTATTATTATATAAATCTGCCACTGAACAGGCGCTGCAGATGGTCACCGTTGGACGAGTCTCTGTCTCTCTCTTTCTACTGGAAAGTGAGGCGCAAAGTACTTCGAAAAATGTGTTCGAATACTTTAATAGAGCGAAGGCTTTGAACAGATCAGTAACAGCAGGTCTATCGGTTGCAGTGTGTTGCCATCAGCATGTACACGGACAATGGTTCGGCAATGAGGCATTCTATAAAGACTTCAACTAAGAACAAATCATGGAAAGTGTACAGTTCTTTGACGAATCTCTTAGTTTCTGCAATCCAAAAACTGGCCGTTCTTCATCCTATTCCACCAGACGCGACACTGTATCGTGGGCTGGGGGCTGACTTCGAGCGGCCGAGCGCTGGACGAATTTTTTAACAAGCTTCACATCAACGTCTCTTAATATCAAAGTTGCAAAAGAATTTTCTGGTCGTGATGGCACAACAATGGAGTTTCAGCCACCCGCATCGAGACATGCTGGCCGCGTCACCCAACTGTCATCACATGATGAGGATGAGGTGCTGCTGCTACCTTTCGAATCTTTCAAAGTTCTAGACAGCATCAGTGACCGGACCCTCTGCTTCCAATCCTGACCTGTATAAGAGACTGGTTTCTAACAATAAAGACACCTTTGGACCAGTCTGTTTCACTCGACCTACTGGAAAATGAGGCGAAAAGTTCAGAAGTTATGCAGAAGTGCTTTGATCGAGCGAAGGCACGGAGAAATCTGTAGAAGGTCTGTCGTTTACAGAATGTGTTGCTGTGTGCATGTACACGGACGACGGTTCTGCGAAGGCATTCTATACAGACTTTAATGTAGCAACAAAGAATAAATCTTTTAAACCATACAGCACCTTCACGAACCTGCTTGTGTCTGCCATTCAAAAGTTGGCCGTAATCCACCCAATTCCATTGAATGCAACGCTGTATCGGGGGCTTGGCGCAGATTTCGAGCGACCGAATGCTACACGACTTCTGGACGGGCTTCACGTCAACTTCCCAAAACATAAATGTTGCCAAAAACTTTGCCGGACAAATTGGCACGGTAATGATATACACATTGCATCATCAAAAACATTGGCTTCCAAGTTTCCATAAATAACATCTTTGGACATCCAAACAGTGAAAGACTTTGCTGGCCATGAAGGCACATTACTGGAATTTAAGCCACCAGCTTCACGACACGCTGGCCGTGTCAGTGAGCTATCGGTATAATAATAATAATGCACCAGCCTCACAGGGTTGACTCAGCCTTCCACTCCCTGTGGGGTAACAGCAAAATGGTAGTACGGCAGAATTTAACTGTCTTGCAGGCTGCCATACCATACCATACTATATCATGTAATCTTACTGCGTATTTGCCAGTTCGAATTAATAAATGAATATTATTATATTTATTCAATAAATCTGCCACTGAACAGGGGCTGCAGATGGTCATTAGCTAGTAGTGGTTCATAAATGCTTAACGATAAAAATAATCTGCTATATATAATCTTTGTGTCCAACAGACTCAACTACTACGATGCAATTCAAGACATCAACATTGTGAATGACTTGTTCCAAACTGTAAGGAAACCACTGGATGAAACTGTTTCTCTGTCGCTTTTGGAGAGTGAAGCATCACGTGTGTCCAAAAGCATGAGTGATTGTTTCATTCGAGCTAAGGACCTGAAGAAGAAAGTGTTAGGCTTATCAGAAGCAGAATGTATTGCCGTCTGTATGTATACGGATGATGGAGACGCTAAGGCCTTTTACAAGGACTTTAACTCGGCAGTTATGAAAAAGTCGTTTAAGGAGTTTCATTGCTTCACGAATCTCTTGGTTTTGGCTAAACAAAAACTTGCCGTTCTGGATCCGATACCTCCTGATGCGACTCTCTTTCGTGGCCTGGGTAACGACTTCAAGCGGCCGAATTCTTCACGCATTTTCTGGACGGGATTTACCTCGACAACTCTGGATTACACAGTGGCGAACAACTTTCCAGGTCCAAATGGGACAATCTTAGAATTCAAACCACCGGCATCAAGGCATGCCGGCCAAGTGAGTTCTCTGTCATCTGAATAATAATAATAATATTATTATTATATAAATCTGCCACTGAACAGGTGCTGCAGATGGTCATTAGCTAGTAGTGGTTCATAAATGCTTAACAATAACAATGATCAGCTATAAATAATCTTTGTGTCCAACAGATTAGACTATGTTGCAGATCCAGAACTCGATCTTGTGAAAGAGTGGTTCAGAGCCGTCAAGACACCTCTGGATGAGTCGCTATCACTCTCTGTAGGATAGTGACGCAAAAAGTTCTTCAAAAATTATGCTCGACTGCTATCGAGCAGAGGCTTTGAATAGGTCATGTTGCTGAGTGCGTTGCTGTGAGCATGTACACTGACGATGGTTCGGCTAAGGCTTACTATCAAAAGGGCGACTTCGAAAGAGAGACTATCGAAAGGGCGACTTCGAAAGAGCGCCGCTTAAAAGGGCGCCTGTTTAAAAGGGCGCTGATCAAAAGGGCGAGCAAACAAAAGGGCGACAATCGAAAGGGCGACAATGTCCGCAGTAGTTCAAAGCCAAAGGTTCAAGGTAAATGCGCACATAAACAAAGCGGTATCTTATTGATACCAATCAATCCTTTCGATAGTTTACCTAGCCTATTATAAATATCTAATGTGTTGGGACGATATCTGACTGTATATAAAAGTGTACGTCCCGTAATATCAACCTGAACATTTGATTATTATAATCTCAACCTGAACATTTGATTATTATAATCTCAACCTGAACATTTGATTATCATAACATTTCAATAAGAGACATTAGTGTATCTTAATAGACAAATTTTGAATTAAATTCCTTGTTTGTAACCTATTTGTCGTCCTTTCGATTAATAATACAATTCTTTCAGTAATTATACGATTTTAACGTATTTGTCGCCCTTTGGTTTGTCGGTATACGATTGTAACCTATTTGTCGCCCTTTCGATTGTCGCCCTTTTGTTTGCTCGCCCTTTCGAAGTCGCCCTTTCGAAGTCGCCCTTTTGATAGGATACCAAGCGCCATTTTACTTCCCGAAATTATTGGTGTTTATCACACAAACAAAGGAGTCTGTTTATATTTTATTGTTATCTTATTATGTATGTCACAAATTTGTTACTTACATCATGTTTATGATTTTATAACATTTGTTCCAATTTTTGTGTTTTCAGCTTCGTATCGGACCTTGTCAATGTGCAGTTGCCTTCTCTTGGCTGCCCCATGTTGCAAATGCTTCAGAAGTATATGAACTACTTATCAAGAGCAAAAGTGAGTAATTTTACTTTGTAGCAGTTCATCAGAATTTTTTGAAACTGCACTTTGTCCTTATAGTGATAGCTCTGCCTCGAAATGTTCACTATGTGATTGTGATCAAACCAGATGAAAATGTTACTAAGGCTGAAGATTTTTAAATATTATGTAATTCACTGTGAAGTTGAAACTTTGCAGTTAACGGGATATACTGCGTGTTTCAATTGAAAATCCAGTTTTGCAGTAGGAAGGACCAAGGAAAATAAATTGTTTGAAACTGCACTTTGTGGTTATTCTTGGAACGACCCTGACCATTACAAATGACTTTGAAACTGAGCAGTTCTTCTTGACCTGTCAGATTCTAGTGTGATCTTTGGTGTATTGTTGAAAATTCATTGAGTTTGAATGAGGTTTAATCACATAAAAAACAATTGAAAAATCTGTCATCTTTGTAGACTGCATCAATCGACCTGACGAGCCTTGCGAAGAAGATAACGGCACCGTCTTTCAAGTGGGGTCGTCAGCACGACTGCTCGGAGTTTCTTAACTATTGTATGAATGCAATGTTTCAAGACTGCAAGACATGCAAAAGCCAGACACTCTCTCTTGTTAATTGTTTTAACATTGACACAATGTCTTCTATTCGCTGTTGCAACTGCAGCCATGCGTGTGACTCACAAACAACAGATTCAAATCTGTTTGTCTATTTCCAGTCAGCGGCAGATAGCAAAGCAACTGTCAACCTGGAAAGTTTGCTTTTTGCACAGAGGTTTGACAAAGTAAGTAAGTACACGTGTGGAAATTGTCTGGTTACAGGTGATGCAGATAAGATGAATGTTCATCTTGTTAATCCCGATTTTCTCAGAATTACGGTGAATTGCTTCACATACGAACAGAATGTTGCCAGGAAAATCATGACAAGAATAAATTGCCCACGTATGATACAGGTCCCCCTTTTCAAATCCTCTGTTAAACTTTCCACATATTGTCTGGTTGGTGCTGTTTTCCATGAGGGTGACAGGACCGACAGTGGACATTACTTTTACGTTGGTCGTCAGCAACTGTTGCTGTCTGTACAGCCGTGTGTCAACAACCTGTGTCGAGAATCAGATTTCTATGAGGATAAATGGATGATGTGTAATGACACCGATGTGAAAAGAGTTAAGTTTGACCTGTTTGCAGGCACCAGCACAGATTTCGCATGGCCTTATGTGATCATGTACAGAAAGATTTAAGATTAAATGTAGATGGAAAATGTTTCAGTTGATTCTGTGTTTCGGATAAGGAGTAGGAGTTTTTTGCATCTAGTATTTTGCTTGTATTTCAAGTGCAAACATTTAGTATATTATTGTTTTAACATATATGAACATATACATTGGTATTCAAGTCCTTGTCAGTTGGTTTTGGTCGGCTTAGGCCGAAGATTGACGTGATTGCTGGATGTCATATAAACATATAATAATTATATTATGTATATAAACATATAATGTGGTATTGTATGAACCATATATGCAATGTTATTTTCAAGTCCTGTTTACTTGGTTTGGGCCAGCTGAGGCCGTAAGATTGAACTGATTGATGTTAAGCGGTTACTGTACCGTTGAATTGTCAGAGCTTGTGTTTACATATATCTATTTGTTTCAAGACTTGATGTCTGTGTCTTGCTATGCATGTTGTTGCATATTTATTATAAGAAATATATATATACTGAGAACATGTTTTTCCTTTCATTGATTGGTTCAGTACCGTGAACACGGACGACGGTTCTGCGAAGGCATTCTATACAGACTTTAATGTAGCAACAAAGAATAAATCTTTTAAACCATACAGCACCTTCACGAACTTGCTTGTGTCTGCCATTCAAAAGTTGGCCGTACTCCACCCCATTCCATTGAATGCAACGCTGTATCGGGGGCTTGGTGCAGATTTCGAGCGACCGAACGCTAAACGACTATTCTGGACAGGCTTCACGTCAATTTCCCTTAACATAAATGTTGCGAAAAACTTCGCCGGTCAGAAAGGCACGGTAATGACATTTGAACCTCCTGCTTCGAGACACGCTGGCAGTCAGCCAGCTGTCATTGAATGGCGAGGAAGAGGTGCTGCTCCTGCCTTTTGAAACAGTCAATGTCTTGGACAGCATCACTGACCGAACGCTAGTCTTCCAATCTGGTACTGAGCAGGAATTGCTAAAACCCTATCGAAGGCTTTGAACAGATCAGTAACAGGTCTATCGGTTGCGGAGTGTGTTGCCGTGAGCATGTACAGTTGTACACTGACGATGGTTCGGCTAAGGCATTCTATAAAGACTTCAACTCTGCCAGTAAGAACAAAGCGTGGAAAAAGTACAGTTCTTTTACGAATCTCTTAGTCTCTGCAATCCAAAAACTGGCTGTTCTCCATCCTATACCACCAGACGCGACACTGTATCGTGGGCTGACTTCGAGCGGTCGAGCGCTACACGAATATTTTGGACAAGCTTCACATCAACGTCTCTCAATATCAAAGTTGCATAAGAATTTTTTCCGGTCGTGATGGCACAATAATGGAGTTTCAGCCACCCGCATCGTGACATGCTGGCCGCGTCAGCCAGCTGTCGTTGCATGGCGAGGATGAGGTGCTGCTCCTGCCGTTCGAATCCTAGGTGCCAGCTTTGAGAGTCCAAGTGCAAACAGAATATTTTGGACAAGCTTCACATCAACGTGTCTCAATATCAAAGTTGCAAAAGAATTTTCCGGTCGTGATGGCACAATAATGGAGTTTCAGCCACCCGCATCGTGACATGCTGGCCGCGTCAGCCAGCTGTCGTTGCATGGCCAGGATGAGGTGCTGCTTCTGCCGTTCGAATCCTAGGTGCCAGCTTTGAGAGTCCAAGTGCAAACAGAACATTTTGGACAAATATCACATATTTTGGACAAATTTCACATCTACCTCTTTCAATATCCACGCCGCGAAAGAGTTTACTGGCCATGAAGGTACACTAATTGAATTTAAACCACCGGCATCAAGAGTCACCCAACTATCTTTAAATGGAGAGGATGAAGTGCTTCTTCTGCCATTTGAGTCTTTTCAAATCGTAGATGACGTTAGATATCGGACAATGTGTTTTCAGTCATGTAAAGAGCAAGAACTGCTAAAACCGTAGTTTTCTGTGGTTTTGTTTTTTGTGAGCTAAACTAGAACGGAAGCAGAATTACGCCATTGGGAAATAGGTTCCCATGAATGCTAACTTCTATGACTGTTACTTATAGTTACGGAACTTAAATTTTAAAAAATTTCGGCAGTTTGCAGGTCTAGTTTGAACACATGTTAATACATGTGTTCAAATAGAAGTAGTGTTGCCACTGTTGACATACATAAGGGTTGGTTAATCTATTTTTAGTCGAAACAAGTTATGTAAGTGGTAACCACATTACACTGTCTGAAGGCACAGGTTGAAACGTACAGGTGAACAGCAAATTTAAAACAACTGTTGGATAGTCATATGTCATAAACTGTGCATAACAAGCTATCACTGACATTCAGAAAATTGGTCCATATTTTTTGGATCTGGCTGTAGCTACTGCTGCACAATGTTCACTGAGATCAAACGAAATGAAAAATGTTGCTAGGCTGAAGATTTTAAATATTATTTATTTCACTGCAAAGCTTCCAATCTTTTCTCGTTTGCCACCGTCATTGGCCATGTTTCAGATCCATATAAAAGCGTGCTCTCTCGCATTGTGAGATTCGCCTGTACAATGCATTGAATGCAATAGTTTTGAGCACGCTTTTATATGGATCTGAAACATGGCCAATGACGGTGGCAAACAAGAAAATATTGGAAGCATCACATCATAAATGGCTGAGAAGAATCTCTGGCGTGACAAGATAACAAATTAAATCACCAGAGAGAGGACAGGTCAAGAGAATATGGAAAACATAATCGGAAAGAGAAGATTGACATGGATGGGGAATGTATGGCATATGGATGAAGATACAAGAGCCAAACAAGTGATGTCTTGGAATTCCGGAGGGAGAAGGAAGAGAGGAAGACCACGGAAGAACTGGCCGGGAACCATCAGTGACAACTTGAGATATCTGGAGATGTCGTGGGAGGAGGCGGAGCAGCTGGCGATGAACAGAGACGAGTGGAGATGATCTGCCCAAGGTGCAGACCTGCACGGGAAGGACCAAGTACACTGTGAAGTTGAAACTTTGCAGCTAATGGAATTGTGTTTCGATTAAAAATCCACTTTTGCAGCCGGAAGGACAAAGGAAAATTAATTGTCTGAAACTGTATTTTGTGGTTATTCTTGGAACGACCCTGACCATTTTAAATGACTTTCAAACTGAGCAGTTCTATTTGAGCTGTCAGATTCTAGTGTGATCTGTGGTGTATTCTGGCAAATACTGCTACACTGAGTTTGAACGAGGTATTTACACAGATGGTTTAATCACATAAACAATACAATTGAAGAATTAGTCATTTGGATTACCTTTGCATGCTTCGTCGATTAATGTAACAGGCCTAGCAAAAAAGATAATACCTTCCTCTTTCAAATGGGATCTTCAGCAAGACTGCGCCGAATTCTTGAATTATTGTCTCAAATTCATTGCTGAAGAATGTCTGGCATGTAAAAGCCAGACATTGGATCTTTTCAAATATTTTGAACTCGGTTCAATCTGTACTTATTGCTGCTGTAACTGCAGTCATGTGTGTCAGCAGTAACAGATTGAAATCTATTTAATTATTATCCATTACCCGAAGATAACAGAGTGATGCTTTTGCTTGAAACGTTGATTTCATCTCAGAAATCTGAGAACATAAGGGTTACCAGTGTGGAACATGTCATTTGACATGTGAAAAGTTAAAAAGAATTTTTACGTTGGTAGTCCTGGGTTTCTTAGGATCAGTTAACTGTTTTGCATATGAAAACGCTAAACCAAGGAAACTCAAGACACGGTTAAACTGTCCACGAGTGTGTCAAATCGAAAGACTGTAATAATATGTGGCTGACCAAAAAGGATTTGGGCCGACAGACAGATCCTGTGGCTGACAAAGGACACCAAATGCCACGTAAAATGCCCAATCGATAAACCGTTGACTGGTTGTGGGAAGATTGAATGGCGAGGGAGAGGACTGGTCACAGTCACTCCCCATATTTAACCTCCATATACACTCGATCACAGTTAAATGTTTTGCATATGAAAACACTACACCAAGGAAAATCATGAGGCGGTTAAACTGTCCACGACTGTGGCAAATCGGAAGACTGTGATGATTGCACTCCCCAATTTTACCTCCATATACGCTTGTTCAACTACAAAAAGCAGGTCACAGTAATTTCTCCTTGTCACTCACAACACCTCAGTTTGGCTACCCAAATGTAGTCTCGGTGTCACCCAATCCATGCTCTACCACATCCACAGCAAGTCAGTTATTTCCCATGTTAACCCATGCACATCAGCAGAGACCAAAAAACACATTGAGTAAATGTAATTTGACATATTATAAAGCACCACTTCGAGACTGAAGTTCACTGAACTCATCAGTGGTGCTCCCGACCCGAACCAATGAAATTAATATAAAATAATAGACTTCAGGCGAAACTGTGGAAGGGACAAACTGAGGCGCTTGAGCCCCCACTCTCGAGAAAGGTGATTCCAGATGGTGGGTCCAACTGAAGCACAGCTTCTGGACAGCTAAAGGTGCTACAAAAATTCATCAGACTGGACAACTGCCTGGATAGAGTCTTCTCGGTGACGTGACAAAGGTGCTGGAACAGCCTCCCACCTTCAATCCTGTTCGCCAACTTCAGTTGATGCTTTCACTTACCGGTACTGCTTCTCGAAAGCATATCCCTGACTTATGTTTGGATTTGATAAAAGCGCCCTTGTAACGGCATGTGCTGTGTTACGCTGCTGTAGAATTGTTGGTTTTATCAACTGCAACGTCCTTCGAGACGGATGGATGGACTGACCTTGGATGACTTTGGTGCCCTGACACCAAGAAACGAGTTCTGTAGAGATGAGAAAGCTGCAGGTGTAGACGGAAGAGGTCTCCCACTCACTCAGACACGCCATCACATGCCACTGATGGTTTAAAAGCAAAAAAACAAACCGATAAACACAATAAGCTCAAAAAGTAACAAATCTAAACAACGACAAATAAGCAGACAGAAATATAAGCAAAAGAAAAATTAGCAAACAGAAAATACAAAAAAATAACAATAAACCGACATAAGTAAACAAAAACATAAACAAACAAAAATATAAACAAACAGAAAAAATACAGACAAGTAGACTAATTATAAACTAATTACAGGCAAACAATTAAATTTACATTTATATCAAAGCACATTTCATTCTTAGCTGTACATGCATTTATTTTTCATTCAAAATCATTTCATTCTCAGATTATAAATTGATGGAAGGATGATTAGATGGATGGATGGAGTAATGGATGTAAGCATGAATGGATGTAAGCATGACGTAAGCATGAGGGATGAATGGAGGAATTGATAGATGGATGGATTAAGGGATGAATGGATGGAGGAATGGGTGGCCCAGCGTATCTTCCTACCTTCACTGGAATCGGAGTCTCAATGATGCACACTGATTCTGTGATGCAGTCGACCACCTCCTCCGCACTGTGGGCATGCTTGAGGCACCATATCGTCGCATCTCCGATCTTGCTTCGACCCGGTGTCAGTTTCTGCAGCATGTCTTTCAGTTGAGTTCGTTGGCTGTAATCAATCAACAATTGGAACAGACCATTACAAACACTAAAGCATGCAGACCATATCGAGATCATCTAATCCTATCTGCATCTAATCCATGCCATCTGTTAGCAGGAATCCATTGATTGATTACACACACTCTTCCAGCGTACTGTGCATTTTTGCTGATGTAATATTCTCGTTAGTAATGACATCTAACATCATACAATCAATTATTAATGAATCAATATTCGTTTAATTCAATAAATCCAGTTGTCATGAACGCAACTGGTTACAAGTAATGTTCACCAAATAGCTGTAGAGCCGAGCTTGAGTTAGTTATTAAAGACATTTACAAGTGATTATGAGAAAATTAATATATATCTTTGAACAAGACTAGCGAAATGTAGTTACACTTATCGTATACGCTCTATGCGCTGGCCTGTATACGCTTATACAGACCAGCGCATAGAGCACCACCGAGTTCGTTTTCCTTTTAGAAGCGCTATCTATATACATGTCCAAATACATTACATTACAGAAATCTAGTAACCTAAGTAACAAATATTAAGTAAGAACTAAACTGTCTTGAAATGCACCTATTTACATAAGGCAGATAGCTATATGAGCAGCACTTTTGTGAGGTACTTCAAAGGTGATATATTAAGTATCTAGAGTTTTAGATACATAGTACATACAATTGACAAGCCATCATATTAACTAATAATAATAACAATAATAATAAATGCATAATAACAATAGCACTGTTCTCACCAATAAAACCATCTGGAAATATTATCCATTACAAAACAAATCGTCCCTAAGTTTTGCCATTCCGAGGGATCATATGTACCTCGGGGGAAAAAGGAAATAATAATAATAAATATTAATAATTCCCAGAATGGTCTCTTGTATTCTCCGGATAACTTTTTTAATTCCTGAGTGACCAGAGGTACCTCAGGAGAAAAAAATAATAGTACCAAAATAACTGATTAACAATAATAAATAAATAATAATAAATTATAATAAATACTTAATTATAATAACTGCTTAAAAATAATAATAAAATAAATGTTATTAATTCATGATAATAAACAAATAAATTTCAACACAATAATAATAAATTAATAATAATAATAAACAAATACAACAGAATTGCTTAATTTCATTGGCTTACCTATCTGGCAGTTGTGATCTGCCTTTCTTTGGCAGTTCCTGGATAAGGATTTGTGCGCCTGATCCTTTTTCGGGTACGCCGTTTGCGTACTGATTTGTATGCGGCGGCAGCTGCCAGTAACTCATTCAAGTAACTAACTAAATAAACAAGACACAATAGAATATTAAATCATTCATTACACAAAAGAAATCATTCAAATAAAAGTCAATAATAAATATATCAATCACATTCATTGCAGTTAGTCATCGATCCATTCGATCTGTGTAATCAATTAATTAACCAGCACTTCAGTTGCACAAATCTCTCCATAGCAATTAGTTAGTCATCGCTCCATTCGATCTATCTAATCAATGAATTAACCAACAATTCAGTTGCACAAATCTCTCCATGTAGCAATTAGTCATCGATCCATTCGATCTGTCTAATCAATGAATTAACCAACAATTCAGTTGCACAAATCTCTCCATGTAGCAATTAGTCATCGATCCATTCGATCTGTCTAATCAATGAATTAACCAACAATTCAGTTGCACAAATCTCTCCATGTAGCAATTAGTCATCGATCCATTCGATCTGTCTAATCAATGAATTAACCAACAATTCAGTTGCACAAATCTCTCCATGTAGCAATTAGTCATCGATCCATTCGATCTGTCTAATCAATGAATTAACCAACAATTCAGTTGCACAAATCTCTCCATGTAGCAATTAGTCATCGATCCATTCGATCTGACTAATTAATTAATTAACTCAATGAATAAAATTTATGAACGATACATGAGTTGTGCAACACGACCTTACCTCACAATCTCTCAGTTTGGCTTCGCTGATCTGCAGCAGTCGAGACAAGTCTGTCCTCATCCCTTTGACCCTCCTATCCTGGTGACTGCCCTCCAGTGTCAGCCAAGACTTCCTTGTGCACTTTACAAGGTGAAGTTTTTCCTTTCTGCGAACTAGCATCGTTGTCACTGGCATTACTTCGGACAGCATCGAGCAATTCTAAAAATAGCGAGTGCAGAAAGAACGTTGATAATTCACAGCGGGATTTCCATTACGACGATGGTACTTATGCAGCAGGTAGCCTGATGATAGAAACACTTAAATTGTTTACACTTATGGTGAAACAAGTATAAATTGAATCACTTAAGTTGCCACAATGTGCACAATTATTATCATTATTATTGACATTTCCAATGCATGCAGGGTCACACAGAAATGTGAATCTGAGGAGCAGTTAGTCAGTTGCCAGAAGGCTGAAAGCCAATGAGAAATAGTGAGTTTTGAGGCGTTTCTTAAAGGAGGAGAGAGAGCTCGAACTTAGGGAAAACATTGGTTAAGACACACACAAGACATCAACCGATGGCACACAGAATGCAGCCGTAATTAGGCATGGCAAGGCCAATTTCTGAAACAAAAGTCACGAGAAAGGTTGAGGATAAATCAAATTTGAAAATCATTGAAAATGACTCACGGTTCCTTCGACAACTTCTTGTTGGAAGATTTCTGAAGTGTCTTTTTATTCGAAGATTTCTTAGAAGCTTTCTTCTGTGAAGGCTTCTTTGGCGACTTCCTCCGAGACGAACGGTTGTCGGCCTTACCATCATCGTAGGCCTGTAGTGGATCAGATGATAGAGATGGAGCAGAGTTGACAAGCGACCTCAGATCCAACCACTGAACCACCTGTTGGCATAGTAAAGCAAATGCCACGTTTAATAAATGCCCACTGGATAGTGGATACACACAGATCGTAATTTATATAGCATCTTTTAAGGACCTCAGGCCCAGTTGCAAAGTATGTATATATATGCTTGTTTACAGTCATGGCCAAAAGTGTGTGACCACCCATTCTAATTAACAAATTCATTGAAAAAGCAGGATATTTCAACAAAATAAAAATTATTGATACTGTTTGAAGTGTTTTCTCAATGTTTAATGTCATCATGTCACCAGAACCAAAAGAGAATATATGTAATGGTATATTTGATCAGTAATGACAATTTATGTGTGTTAAAGTATCGATTTGGCAAATTTAGTCACAGTTCAATGGTGATGATCCAAAAATACAAGAACAGGGTTATGGCTTTCCTGCCACAGAATTCGCATTACTCAAGACCTTATCAGACAGTCAGTCAGGATTCGAACCTAGGCTAGATAAGAGTTGCTCTATTCCTTTTAACCAGACATGTCAAACATTCGATGCAAACCAAATTACAATATTTTGTAATTGTAATTGTAATCGAACATTTATATAGCGCTGCTCAAAAATCAGCAGCGCTCTCGACCTGCTTCAGTGCCTGCGTCAGGGAAAAAAAATGTCTTAAGGCGTCTACGGAGCTGGGAAGGTGATAGGGCTAGTAGATAATCTACAATAATTCTACATCTTTTTTCAGTATCTGGACCTACTTTTTGGAACTCTCTTCCTGTGTCTGTTACAGTCTGTACGCTGTGCTCATTCGCTTGGGTCATTTCGTTCTCGGTTGAAAACTTCTTTCAAATTGCTTATCCACCGTAGGCTGTCTCTCTGTCTCTTACGGACTGATCTTTTGGAGTTTGACCTGATTACGGCTTGGTTTTGGTGTGCCATCGGTTGATGCCTTGTGCATTAGACACCGGCGCAATAGAAGTTGCTAATTACAGTACATCTTGCAGCACCCAAGCCGCCATTTTAGACCCGTAGACCATTTTGTCAAGGACGGTCAAGGTTACACTATTCAAGTTATTTGATCTGATTCAAACTATACCAAATCCAGTTCAATTGTTATACGGGGTATACCTGACCTTACCGATAGATGATCTACAACTTCTTACTACAAGAAATTATATCTATACCCAGGTTTCTAAAAAAAATCACCCCAAACACCAAACGGAAGACCAGCTTCGTCTTTCGAAAGAAATCAAGAAGGGAGGAAGTGCGTCACTTTTTGGAGCACCTACACAAATACGTCACATACACAAGAATTCAAACGAACCAATGAGAAACGTACTGAATTCCTAGTCTTTCCACCAAGGACCTATTATACACAGGACTGGAATCTCCTTATGTAAGCGCGTTGACAGAAAATGGCGGCCCATGGAGCATGGCCCTCTAGCGACAAAGGCGTAGAACCTCGTGTTTACCATGCCCAACGCCTATCTCCGAAGTTTAGATTATTTAACTGAACGTCATTAAAATTATTTTTATTTTTATTAACCTTTCTTTGATCCTTAAAAACTGAAAGAAAAATAATCCTGATTTGATTTTCCTCAAATTCGTGCAATTAATCGCTGAACAACACATCGGGTCGTCCATGCTTCTTTATGTCCATAGACCTTTCTTACACCCGCATCGCCAGGTGGCGCCAGGCTCGTAGCCTGAAACCGGAAGTACACGATATTTTCACGAGTATAGATTCCTTTAATATCGATTCCTTGTCTTTCCACTTACTGAAGGAAAGCAGGTCAAGACTACGTTTCTTATGTGCATCTACCTAAGCAGGGTATCTTCTGAGAGCCTAGGGAGGCTGATTCTCCACAATTGCCTTCGATCCGTCAGAAATGGTGTTGTTAGGCCTAGTTGCTGTGAAACGACACTGTGGCATAACAATGATAACTAGTCAGATAAACTGTAAGCCATTTCTATATCAGTCTGCTCCTCGACTTCTGCCACAGACAGTTTGACTACGGTTTGACTTTAAGCGACATCGATTGATGCCTTGTGCATTTATAACAGCGCTATAGAAGTCAGGTGATTGGGTTTGCAGCAAGAGAAAGTCAAGACTCGATAGAGTAGAGTAGCCTACTCTATATAGAACAGAGACGAACAAATGTAGGCCTATAGGCCTAGATATATAGCCTATACATATACTGTACGTATCATTGCGTCTGTGTCTATTACTTTACAATACAAAAAATATATAGAGTACAATTGTTTTCACATTGTCCTCCTTCCAAAAGCAAAAGCACACGACCAAAAAAGACAGAATATCGATCGTGCTGGCAACTGTGAATGAAGGACTTGCTCAAGAAGTCAAGGTTCTTACACAGTAGTATAGGGCCTACAGTAGCTGCCTCGGGCGCGACTCGAACCCATACTCTACGCGTTAGAGGCCGATCGAGTGCTCTAACCAATTGGCCACCGGGAGTGATACAGAGAGTTCTTATGAACAGTTCTAATGGTTTCACTTGAAGTTGCATAGACGGATGCCTCGAGCTTTTTTATAACGACGCCGTATAAGCCAGTAGATTAAGCTACCTGGAAGAGGTAGTATAGGCCCTAAGCCTCGATCGAAACATCACAAAGGACTGTGACAAACTGCAAGCCAAGACAGTTTAACAATACATTAGACCTACTTAATCTTGGCAAGACAGTAATTGGTCATCAAAGAAAAACACTTGCTCAGTTGTCAGCTATTTCATCTGCCTCAATTCACAATTGTGTAATGTAGTACTTTTATATAGCGCCTGTAGTTCACCTCTCAAAAGCGATACTTTACTAATACGACTAAATGTCTGAATAAGTTAGTGTGACTTAAGGCGAACAGGTGCGTCACCGTGCGTGTTGACCCGAATCAATAGAAACTAGACCTACACATGTTCAGAAGATATGAACACAACCTCGGTGCTTAAATATTTACGTTGGCCTCTCGTTTTCAAATAGGGTTCAGTTATAAACATTAGATGCTGACCACAGGTGCAAAAAACCAAACTTTTTTCAAAATATTGTTTTTTTTCTCGAGATTTTCCTATTTCGGATCATAACACTAATAAAAATGGCATACTACCGTTCAAATTAATCAGATGCATATAGGCCTAAATGAAATTAACTAGAACAGTAGAACCGTAGAATGTCATAAAACGAAGTTAACAAAGATCATACAACAATTATTGCCAAGAGAGTTGAAGAGACGACGTTTTTGGCATTAATAATTTTAAAACTTGTAAACAACCAAAAAAAACAAAATTTGCGGTTTTTGTTTTTTTGGGTTTTAAACCAAAACCAAAACCAAAAACCAAGCCTTTAACAGCCCTGATGCGGACCAATAACATCATCTAAAGGCTAAAGCCAGTCCTTGATTCCCCCGATACTCAACGAGGTCATCTGATAATCCTTCTCTGGTCATAGGCCTACTGTCGCGTTCGCCCTCTACTCCCAATTCGCGCGCTAGGCCTACTTGCTGAGGTTGGCTCACACGACTTTTGAAGTTCTAAACACTTCCCGGGCCATTGTTTCCTCGTTAGCCAAAAATAGCATTACCATTTCCCACTTATTTCCTAACTAGCCAATAATAGCTCGACCATTTCTTTTGTTTCAATCGAGTAACCGGTTTCCTTGTCATGTTGAAGATTTTCTGTTGTAGGCCTATATGCATCCGTGATTCTTTCTCCCCAGTTAGGCTGCCGCTTCCCTCTGTGGCAAATCTCAAAATAATCATCGATGTCAGACTGTTCGTTACGAAGCCCTTTACAGAGGAAGATTAGAACTTTGGCCGTGGCTCGAAGGAGAGAGACCCATTCTACCCGCTTGTAGGCTATTGCCAGTGTTGTTCAGTAATTGAAATACATGTAATTGAATTACGTAATTGAATTACAAGTTCAGTAATTGTAATTGTAATTGAATTACATTTTAAGTCAAGTAATTGTAATTGTAATTCAATTACAATATTGCATGTAATTTGTAATTGAATGAAGTATCAATTACGAATTACTTTCATAAAGTCAGCAAAGATGCCAGCCTGCTGGGTTGACCCGGGCTACCCGCTTAATTGAATAAACTGCTCTGCATTATGTTTGCATGGCAACATAATTGACAATATTATTCTATCCTTACGCCCCTTGTACAATCTTACAGCACACTTTGATAGACCCCAAGTGCAAGGGCTAAATATCGCTATCAGACTATCCATGCAGCCATGCACTCATTCTTAGCTAGCTTACTGCCGCTGCCTACAGATTAACAGAGCTTCCATCTTCAGCTCCAGTTGAGAATCTTTTAAGCACTGCTGGACAAATTGACTCACTCACCAAGGCGCAATCAATTAAGTTCTCTAACAGACTATCATTTTTAAAAACTTCTACTCATAAAATCAAATAAACTCTAACTTGTTGTAATGGATCATAATTGTAAATCGTATTTCGGATACTTGACAAACTTATAATACAATTGAGTGTATAGATTACAATTTATAGGCCATTGGCCCATTGGATGTTTTAGTTTAAAAATAGAGTAGGCCCCTATATTAAAATTTATTGTAAAAAATTCTAAATCATTTGCGAATTTTAAAGGAATAATTGAAAAGTAATTGGTACCGTAATTGAATTACAATCAAAATGTAATTGTAATTCAATTACTTTCACAATCAAGTAATTGTAATTGTAATTCAATTACATTTACAAGCATGTAATTGCAATTATAATTGAATTACATTTGCAATGTAATTGATACAACACTGGCTATTGCCCGGGCTCCACAGTCAAGACCAACAGCTACTGTTAATCGAGGTATGTTACCAACATCGCCAAATTAACCCTGCAGTTTCTTATACGGCGCTATAAAAGTTTCACTTTGGATTCGGTGCCTATTCCGAGGTTGAGGATCAGCGTCAAGGAAGGGTGAGAAGGGGAGTCGAAGGATCGGTTGAAGAGGGAATGGATAAGAAGGGTTAGGGAGGATGAAGAATGCAGAGGACGAGAGAGAACACTATAAAGACGCAAAGGGAATACTGTCGGCTTTCCGTCCAATGGGATTAGTGGAAAAGTGACAGACGCCAGGAATTCTGGCATCAGGAGAATTTGACATTCATATGGCGCCAGGTCGGTCGGTAATTTTCTCTTCTAACGACGCCCTGTCATAGCGAAGATGATCATCGTCCCCTCCCCCTCTTCCGCTCCATCCTCCTAGTTTTTCCCAACCTTCCTTCCCCTTTCCCCTTCTCCTCTCCGTCCTCACTCTTCCTTTCCTCACCCTTCCCTTCCATTCCTCTCCATCCTCATCCTTTTCCTCAACCTTGCAAACCCTTTATAAAGCAGACCCTTAATGTGTTCAGATAAGACCCGATAGCGCACTGGATAACATCTGGCGTAGAGAGCGAGAGGTACCGAGTTCGAGCCCCGCGTAGGGCGGACATGCTTTGTTGGCTGCTATTAGCGCCGTGTATTGCAGACTGTCTGTTCTGTTAGTAGGCCTAGTTAAGATTTATGTTTTCTGTCATTTGCGTTCTTGTGAATTGTTTCAATTGCATAACATGTAAATGTACAGCGCAATGCGTTTGTCAGGCGCTTAATAAAGAAAAGATTATTATTATTAGTAATAAAAGACCCATGTTTACTAAAAGACGCACCCTTAATAAGGGAATTCATTAAATTCCTGGCTGACGATGCACAGACCGGAGCAGTGGAAACGATTTTCACCTGACCTTCAATTGCAGCCTAGTTGATCACAGAGGAGAGATTGTCTTCAGGATATGGTTTCTTATGGCTTGGCTGTTGTGAATAAACTAGATTAGGCCTAATCTATGTGGATTCATACGCAAGAGTCAACAAACACTTGGTTTGGCAATATTAGGCCACTCATTAATAGTCACACAATAGGTCTTATATTTTAATTAAACCAATAATTAAGTACACAAATATTCATGAAAAGGCACCTTAACTAAAACTATTCCTATGCGATCATACTCATGAAAATTCAGCTAAATTAAAACCAAGTCTGTAAAAATACTTATGAAAAGTCACCTTAACTAAAACTAATAAGGTGCAAACATGCTCATCAATTGAAGATCAATTAAAACAAAGTAGGCCTATACAAGAAATACTCACGGAAGGGTACCTTAACTAAAACAATTAATATGCAGACATTAATATGTTCATCAAAATGCAGCTCGAATCAATTAAATCAAGCATGCAAAAATATTTATGGAAAGCAACATATTTAAAACTAACAAATGTGCCGAAATACTCATGAATCGTAAAAAGGACAGCAAATAACGACGACATAATGTTGCTAACAATGCCACATGCGTTTGATTATAGGCTACCCTAATTAGAACTTTAAGTAGGCCTATGCGAAAAAAGTCGAAGAAGGGCAACTTAATTAAAACTAGGCCTAACTAACGCAATTATGCTCCTGTTTCGGAGGCAAGCACTGAAGGCCTTTGTTAACAATACCATCTGCGTTTGATCACGCTTTATATATAATATATATATATATATATATATTATATTATATATAAAGCGTGATCAAACGCAGATGGTATATATTGGACACAAAATATTTCACCACAGTCTGAAAGCTAGGCAAGCGACTGTTTCTGATGGACACAATCTCTCTCGCTGCTCTGTTCATGGAGAATTTATGGTGAAACGGATTTCCTAACAAAAAGCATTCACAGAGTAACGCTTCAGAATCAAACGAATACCTAAGATTTCCGTTTTCTATATTACATAACGTAATTTAGACTAGCAAACATGTATACAGCGGATGTTTCTGATTAGTTTTTCTTGATGCGGCGTTTTATGATTAGAAATAAAGTCACAATTTACATAAATCGGCTGATCATACAATTTTGTCAAGAAGTTGTCAGAAAAGAAGTCAAGCTGAGTACAAAAACTGCTCCAAAAGCACAATACTGACAAAACATAGGCCCTATCCAAATTCATCATTTTTGTACTGAAATCATGTTATCACAATAACAAGCGGTGCACGGAAGCCGATTCGTTACAACACTCATCTTTTAATGTGGAGAGCACACGTTCGAGTCTTCACCGTGGCGGTTAACGTGTAGAGAACTTGGGCAAGTCCTTCTCGCAAATTTGTTGAGCACCATGTAAACTCTGTAGTGTGGTCGTGCGCGCGCTTCTAAAGTTTGAAAAGCAGTTGCTTTAGGTTACAACAGCATTCCATTAATTAATGGAATTACGCTAAGATAGCCTTCTGATGAATTCCTCCGGATCAAACTGTTCCCATGTTGGGTCATAATTCGCATCAAGACTGTTGGTGAAGCTGTCTTTCTTTTGTAGTATAATAGGTATGTCGATTGCAGTGTCATCTGGACATATATCAAGGTACAAGTCAAAGGCTACAGAGTAACTGAAAGGAACCAAAACCTCCGAAGAAACGCTAACCTCATCCTCTTTCCACTTCTGGAAATATCCAGGAGGCATTTCTGATACTCGCTGTCTGAATGAGGGCATGAAGTAACTCGGATAAAAGCCACGTCGAGAAAATTCCATGAAGCAAAACATGAGTCTTTCGACCCAGAAGAGGAGTTGCTTTGGAGTAATTTCGTCTTCGTTTCCTGTTTCACTTCTATTTCTGGAATTAAGAGCCTCCATACAAAAGAAAAGGCAGGTCTTCAATTGATAAGTAGTCCCCGAATGAGAATAAAGTATTATCTTGCAGACTACAAATGCTGACTTTATTAAAATCGAGCTTTCCTTTATGATTTTGACTTTCTACTGGTGCAAATGAAATTCGGGCAAATGTATCGGAAAAGAGAAAGCGAGTACCACGTGGCTTGGAAGGATCAATACGCGGCCCATCAAACACCATCGTACAACCGTTTGCTTTCACAGATGGGTTTATGCCACTTGGCAGTGGGTCTTCTGACCACCAATCTTCCACGCGAACACAAGCAACAACGTCAATTGATATGTTGACAAAAAGGAAGCCACCCTCTCCATCTTCAATGGGATGAATCATTCTTAGTCGCAAAGTCTGACACAGACTACCCAGATATTCGTATTTATCCATTGCGTAATATTCGAAAAGATGTTCCTCTTCCCAGAAAGCGGGGTCCCTTAAGACTTCTTCTAAAATTATCTTGAATCTAAAATCGACTTCGTTAGTGAGCAAACACTGGTCTAAGTTGAAGAAACTGTCAAACTTCTCGTCACTCCGACTCTTTGTATCCTCACTCGTCTTCCGCATCAGTTGAAAGTATCCTTTCGGACCCAGTGGATGTGGAAACGGATCACAAATTTGGCTGAATTTAGTCAGTTTTAAGTTGAAGTCAAAGTCTCCTGAAATGACGACTTTTGTTTCTTCGTAGGCGCTTCCGACTAAAATCGGATGGCACTCGAATCGCCAGTCCCTTTGCTTTATACCATCTGCCAAACGCTCATTTGTACCCATCGCCGCAATAGGGCTGGAGTCAGGAACTGATGATGATGAATCGCAATCTCTAGATTTCTGCAGCGCGCAAAACGCGAAGACGCCATAACCAGCTTCCTCACAGGCGCTTAGTGGAAACAAAAACAATAGTGCCAGCGCTGCGTACTATTACTATTAATACTATAATAACTATTGTCTGAATTTATATAGGGCCACGATTAGACCTAATGACCAATGCAAACTACATGAACGATTTTACTCAATCTCCTTATGCGTTGAACATCTCTTTCGCAGAGATGCAAACTCGAGTAACAAAGAGTAGCAAACTCGGATCTTCGTGTTACACCGCATTCATCTAGGAAAGCCACCTACTTTATTATAATTACAGACGTCTACTAAAAACGATGCATAAAATTACTTACATAAGTAGTCAAAAATCAGCGTATTATACTTTAGCCTTCAAATGACTGTTTTCGAATAGGCTCTCTAGTTGCTGTGATGACGTGTTTTTAAACGCTGTACGAAACAGCAGAAAATTCTGATCGTAATAATTATCTCGAAATTTTTACTGCGTCGAAATAGCGAAGTCGCAGGCTCCAGCTTATTCACAGGTGCATGCGCACTCCATCGAGGGCTGCAGTACTAACCTGAATAACTAATTTAATATAAATAATTGATTGGATGATATAGGATAATTAATATTAATTATTCGAACACGGAATAAATACTGACCTATAAATTTGAGCAAATAATTGCACATAATTATTCGTTATCTCTAAATGTTGACAGCGTCCATAAAAGCGAAGTCGCGTGATCCAGCTTATTCAAGTGCCAGTGCAGACTATTATTACCACGGAATTATGATAACCACCATCAACACTATAATTAATATTGCCTGAAATTATATAGCGTCACTCCATCCTCCTCCCCTATCCATTTCTCCTCCCCTCTCTCCTGCCCTTCCTCCGCCCTTTACTTTCCCTTCCTCCTCCTACGTTTCCTCCTCCCATTAATCACCCTTCCCTTCCTCCTCCTGTACATCCTCTTTCAAATTTTCCACCTACATTTCCTCCTCATCCCCCCACTCCTCTAATCTTCTCTTCCTCCTCTGAAATTATATAGCGCCCTCCTCCTTCTCCTCTTGTAATTGTAATTGTAATTGTAATTGAACATTTGTATAGCGCCACTCAGAGATTCAGAGGCGCTCCCGACCCAGGGCTCTAACAAATAAGACAGTCTTCAGGCGTTTCCGAAACAGAGGAAGAGAAAGGCTGAGGAGGTCAAGACGCAATTCATGCGGAAGATGGTTCCAAGTAGAGGGACCGACATAAGCAAAGCTTCTGGATTGAGCAGTTGCACCACGCATGCGAGGGACAACCAGAAGGCCTCTGGCGGCAGAGCGCAGAGCAGAGCGACCAGGGAGCGTAGAAACCGATGTGCATAAGGCCTGAAGGTATGAAGGAGCTACCCCGAGCAGAGAGTTGCGCATAAGTGTAAGAATTTTGAATTGAATGCGCTGGGGCACAGGAAGCCAGTGAAGAGTTTCCCGAATGAAGGTTGATATGTGGGAATACTTTGGGAGACCACAAATAAGGCGGGCGGAGGCGTTAAGAATGGACTGAAGCTTGGAGAGGTTTACTGAAGAGAGACCGGCAAAGATGGAGTTGCCGAAGTCAACCCTAGTACAGATCAGTGCATGGACGAGAGTGTTGACCGCGTGAGGAGAGAGTGAGTGACGGATGGTTCGAATTTGACGTAGATGATAAAGGCATGTTTATATCCTATATCCTTTCATTAAATTACCCTTCTCTCATCAACAGTTCCTCCTTCTCCTGCTCCACTTTATCCTGCTCCCCATTATCCTGCTCCCCTTTCTCCTCCTGCACTTCCACCTTCCTCCCTCCTCTTCCTCCCTCTTCCTTCGATTCCCGGCGGTTGTTGCCTTTGCCAGGACGCAACAATCAAGACCAACAGCTTTTATTCTCTGAGTGTCGATGCAACATCGGCAAATTAACCCTGAGGCTTTCTTACAGGACGTTATATATAATTTTCGCATTGAGATCGGTGTCTATCCGAAATTGAGGTGGAGGAGCGCCGAGGATGGCTGAGAGGAGGAATCGGAGAATAGGTTGAAGTGGGAATGGATAAGGGCTAAAGTTACGAGGAATATAGAGGACGAGAAGGAACGCTATATAGAGACACAGCGCAGGAGATCGTAAGACGGCTGGAGAGGGAATGGATGGTTAGGATCACGGGGGAGGAAGATATAGAGGACGAGAAGGAACGTTATAGAGATACTCGGTGAAAAGGAACAAGAAGGCTGGAGAGGCAATGCAGTCGGCTGACCGTCGGAGGGATGAATTGATGAGTGGAAAAGTGACGCCAAGAATTCTGGAAAGACGGCAACAGGAGAATTGGAGAATAAGAGGAATATGGCGCCAGGTCGGGCCCTAGTTCCATCTTTGAACGACGACATGTCATAACGAAGATGATTAGCGTCTCCATCCCCTCTTCCTGTACTTCATCATCTTCCTCCACTTCCTCTTCTTCCTCAACTTCTTTCTCCTCCTCCCCTTCCATTCCTGCTTCTCCTTCCCTTGCTCACTCTTCCCTTTCTTTTCCTCTCCTTACTTTCCCTTCCTCCTCCTGCATTTCCTCCTCCTCCGCTCACCCCTCCTCCACCCCTTCATCTTCCTCCACTTGCCTTCCCCTTCCTCCTACTCTCCTCCTCCTCCTCTTTCCTAGGTCTGGATAGAGGAGGACAGAGGCGGAGTCTGACGTCATCTCGACGATCCTTATAAGTGACTAACTGAAGACGAGCAGATTAAGATGATTCCTCTGACCATTTAATTCTCAGGTCAAACGCAATGCACGTAATTCCATTTCAATGAACCAGACGACAAAGAACAGGAAGAAGAAGAAGAAGACGAAAGATCAACGAGAACAGCAACAAAAGATTCCAAATGAAACGAATCCTCAAGTACCTTTCTACATGTATTTCCTGTCCTGACTACAATTGCTGAAGTTCAGACGCAGACTACCTGGACGTATCAGGGGTCCAGGGCGACGGGATACTTTGAGATTCGCCGCGCTGTGCTCTGTCAAGAGTCAGAACAATCTTCGCCCTGAAAATTCTGGAACCACACCCGCCCCATCTTCCACAGTGCAACATATGAAAGAAACTCTGTGTTCGATCCAACTTCTTGGAACAGTTTGCCCAGCAACGAAAAACATGAACTCTCCGTTCCTTCTACGATGGCTCTTTCCCGTAAGTTCTAGAAAACCAGGTAACTCAAGTCGTCTCTGTTTTTCCGTAGTCTTCCACTGGACTTCACTGAGGTGCAAAAACGTAGTAGCAGGTGCTACGGCCGTAAATTACGGCGTTTATTTAAGGATCTAGTTAAGTTTATAGTTAAGATCGTGTTATCACTTGTTTCTGGATAATTCAACTCTTGTTGTCTCTAGTCACCTTCTGGTTCAGTTTCTGCTTTTTATCGGCCAACTTGGATTTTTTTCTAAATTTGCTATCTGGGTGACCCTCCTGAGCGGGATCTCCATCCCTTTTGGCCTCCCTTTGTCGCCGATGCATTTTGTTAATTTACATTCCCTGGCATTATTGTAATGTGTTGGTTGCAATAAAACAACTTGATTGATTGATTGATTGATTGATAAAACGCAATTACATGTACTAATGTTTTGTATTTGCCTCAATATGGAATGCCTCCATGTTAAGTTGACAATGTTCGTGAAGCCGTGTACCAAGTTTGCCAGGTTTGTCCAGTTGGGTTGCTGTTTTCACTGAAAAGCAGGCACTTTGTCTAGTCTTGGTAAGATTGTGAAAGCCCAAAGTTGGATTATGAGGTCTATGGGCTTAGTTGTATTTCATTTTTAAATACCTAACGACAACAGATTCAAGACTTAATGGATCACACAGCGTTTGTTTGAAGACTTAGGCTAACTGGTCTTCCTGGGAGGTCCTCTGATTTCGTTAATTTAATGCACTTCTTGTCATGAAATCTGAATTTGAGGTGAGATAACTGTGAGCGACCAGCTTGTTCAGTGTCATTACATAGAGTCCACTCAGCAGGTGCAAACTGGCAATCAGTGGATTATAGACCAAATCTGCTACCGAACAGATGAACATTCTGTTGTGAATAAACTGGATTAGGCCTAATCGATGTGGAGACATACCCGTACTCAAGAGTCAACAAACACTTGTTTTGTCAATATTAGGCCACTCATTAACAGTCACACAATATGTCTTACATTTTAATTAAACCAATAATTAAGTACACAAATATTCATGAAAAGGCACCTTAACCCTAGGGCTACCAAGCTTTTTTTGTAACACGGACTACCAAGGGGGGGTGGTTACCACCCCCCTGGATTTCGTGTTTGGTTTCACATATCATAACTTGTAATATAGCAATGGATTCAGCATTCATTTCTGCACAGAATGGTATATTTAGTTGTACATTATGTGAATGCACCTCGAAATTACATCACTTTTAACAACGGAACCCATTACTTTAGCAATATTGTATATTATTGCGTACATTTTGTACTTTTTGGATAAACAAATATAAGATTATATGTGTTTTGAAACTAATCTATGTATAAAAGATACACAAAATCATCCCTACACATGTTTATATAGTATAAATGTACACATCCATACATATATATTCATACATATATATCGGTTTACGTTGTAATGCTGTATTCGGCCATTTTCACCACAGATTACGCGTATTTATTATTTATTTTGATCACTTCCGGTATTCAAAAGACAAAGGTGTAGGTATGCAAATGAAGCCCTTCATTCCCTCTAAAGAATGGTATCTTTGTTTCTTTTTCCAGGAAGATAAATGAATACGCTACAGACAGAAAAAAACTAAGGGGGGAGTCCTTCCATTCAGCCATTTTTCACGCATATTACGCGTATTATTATTCATTTTGAGCACTTCCGGTTGCCCCAGGTCAACTCAGTGACCATAGAAATGTAGCCCCACATTCCCTCTATAGAATGGAGTAGTTGTCGTAAGGGGGCGTTTAATTCACCCCCAACCCTGCCGTGAATTCACCCCCGAAAGCCTTGGGGAGCCCCCAACCCCCAAACAAAATTATACGAAGTTGTAAGGGGGCGTTTAATTCACCCCCGGCCATCCGTCCGAAAGCCTTGGGGAAAACAAAAAACAAAAATTTCAAACCCTTAACCCAAAGAAAAACAAAAGGGTTTTGGTTAAAAAAAATTCTG
>JACEVL010001389.1:0-37061 GCA_020284085.1 Aporrectodea caliginosa
GGGACGCTCTTCTCGACCGCCAGAGGACCCCTCCTTCTCAGCCAGTGACTTTCTCGCAATGATTTCTACCAAGATAGAAGACCTTCGTGCTTCAACCGCTGACTCGCCTCCGCCTTTCATCGCGTCGACTGATTCCGTTCTTGAGGGATTTCGACCGATTCTGGAAACTGACCTACGACGTCTGCTCGTTTCTTCGAACTTAAAGTCTTGTGAACTGGACCCTCTTCCTCCATTTATTATTGCTGATGTTGTTGATGACATTGTTACGTTTCTACTCTATTTACTTAATGAGTCTCTCTCTCTCTCTCTCTGAAGGCTATCTTCCCGTCTCACAAAAACAAGCTCTTGTCTATCCTACTCTCAAGAAACCTAACTTGGATCCTGACCTCTGTCATAATTACCGCCCGATCTCAAACGTTTCCTTCCTTTCCAGGACTCTTGAACGCCTGGTCTCTCTACAACTTCTCCCCTATCTTGAACAGTCAGGACTTCTCCCTTCTAGTCAATCAGGCTTCAGGGCTAATCATTCAACTGAAACTGTCCTTCTGTCCCTGCTCTCTGACATATACTCCGCTGTTGATAGATCTGACCTTTCACTGCTGGCTCTCTTTGATGTTTCTGCAGCCTTTGACATGGTTGACGATGATATTCTGCTGCAACGCCTCGAGACCTCCTTTGGCATCAGAGGCCTTCCTCTTCTCTGGCTCTGTTCTTACCTTACTGGTCGAACTCAAATGGTTATTTGTGGTGACTTTAGAACTCCCTGGGTCTTGGTCAAATATGGTGTTCCTCAGGGCTCTGTTCTGGGTCCTCTCCTCTACCTCTTATACACGGCCGACATTCCAGCTATATTCTCTAAACGCTCCTCAACTGGTCACCTCTATGCTGACGATGTACAGGCGCTTGTCCATGGTCCACCCTCTGCTCAGCTTGCTCTTACTGGCCGCTATGATGCTTTCTCGAGTGACTTGCACCTCTGGATGTCCTCTAATCGGCTCTCACTGAATCCAAATAAGACGCAGCTCATCTGGTTCGGCACTCGCCAACAGCTTCTGAAGCTGGATTACTCTCTTCTTGCAGAGAGATTCCCGTCCTTCACTTTCCACTCAAGTGTACGAGACCTTGGCGTAGTCCTGGACAGCACCCTTACCTTTTCTGAACATATTGCCAATCTTACACGTTCCTCTTACTTCCACCTGAGGCGTCTTAGAGCAATCCGACGCTCGGTCTCCTCCTCTGTCTTTACCTCTATTGTCCACGCCTTCATCTGCTCTCGGATTGATTACTGTAATTCTCTCTTGGTTGGTCTCCCAAAGAGTTCGTCTCTCTCTCCTCTTCAGTCGGTTCTAAATGCTGCGGCCAGACTAGTAGCCCGACTTCCTCGCTCATCCCACATTTCTGCTTTCATGTTTGACCACCTTCATTGGCTTCCTCTCATTGCTCGGGCTCAGCTCAAGGTACTTTCATTCATCTACCGGTCGCATACTGGCCGAGCTCCCAAATATCTATGTGACCTTATCCGGCTGCCGGCCTCAGCTACTTCTCTTCGCCCACTACGCTCATCAAACCGGCATGATCTCTTTGTCCCGCGAGCAAGAACTGCTATGGCTAAAACGCGAGCCGTTGCTTTCATTGGCCCTGCACTATGGAACCAGCTTCCTCCTTTGACACGTTCCTGTTTATTAACTGGTGGGCCAAGTGCCTCTTTTCGATGTCTGAAGACCTCTTTCTTTTCTCTGGGTCTTTCGCACTGGGAGCGCCTCTGATTGGTGTGCACTGCAAGAGGCGCTATATAAATTGATAGATACAATACAATACAATACAATACTTGAGTTCTTAGAACATTGTTCTCAACTAGACAAAATACAGTGCGCATGGTATTAGGCCACGATCCCACGGAGCTTGGAACACTGAGTTTCAAGATAGACAGCGAAAGATGGGAGAAAGAAATACAGAAAGATACAAATACACATAATAACAACACTTTTATGTACAGTTGTACACTTGTAACCATTCTTACAATATCATGAAGTTCAGAAGTGCACATTGAAGACGGGCAAACATTAAGAACCATAAGTAGACTGGAAGAGTTAAGTTTTCACTTTAGAACGAAAGACAGTCTTAGTTACAGATTGGTGAACATGAGCAAAGTTGAAACAACAGTATAGGTAATTTTGTCTGTTCCAACTTGCACGTTTATGAGGCACACAAGACAAGCCATTTATATTTGATATTCCGAAAATCTAAGACAGTAAAGAATCGGGTGAAGTCAACACAGTTCAACGAGAGTTTCTAAGGTTGTTTGTTCAATTCAATCCGATGCACTTTGACACACAATTCAAGTCGGCTTATACAGAAAACTCATACTCCTTACAAGACAGTGACTGAAAATGCATCAAAGAGTTCGTATCTCACAGACAAAATGAAAGACTTTATGAGATTAGTTTCAAGTCTGAACTCAATAATCCGAAACTAAGTTACCGGTGATGACATTTAATAATCTACAGCCTACAGGAAACTAGGACAATGCGCAATACATGCACCTCAATTACACCAAATGACACGAGACAATTTTTAAGCACTGCATTGTAAACCCAACAAAAAATTCAATATTTCTAAAGATATATTTTTTCACAGTACCCTAATAAGGTACATTCCTTTAAAGTTAAGAAATTCTCAGAAGAAGGGTGTGATTTCTGCAACACATACCCCAGTATATATATAAGCAATTCTGAGAATTAGGGTGTAGGTTTCTGAAGCATAAACCCAACTTCATTTACAATCCCACAAAGACAGTCACCATGACCACACCAAAAGGTCAAACAGAGGTCAGAAAGGATTCACAACAAACGTCCAGCTGACTTTAACAATGCTGCATTCATCATTCAAAAACCCACCATCTCCTGGGGCCAATATTATAAACATCGACCCTTTGAAGAACTTTTAAAAATTCATACAGCAAATGTAATGCATACAAAATTTTCATCATCATAATGTCACATATTTTTACCATAAATGTACCACATGAAAATCTTTGCACAATGTAGTGTCAAAATTAATAGTATAATGCAATGTATTGTATACAAAATAGCCAGTGTAATGAATTGCATAAATAATTTTATCTGACATATTGTGGAAAAAATTTCATGTGGTGTAATGTATTGCACACAAAATGTTATAATACATTGTGCAAAATATGCAATTCAGCATAATGTAATACACTGGTTCAATTCCCAGACTGTCATTATCGGTCCAAGTACCAATAAAA
Source organism: Aporrectodea caliginosa (assembly GCA_020284085.1). Lineage (NCBI taxonomy): Eukaryota > Metazoa > Annelida > Clitellata > Crassiclitellata > Lumbricidae > Aporrectodea > Aporrectodea caliginosa. Next base: position 3,269 of record JACEVL010001389.1, read on the forward strand.
TGTGCAGCATAGTTGGCCTTTGGTTATCAGGTCTCAACTATAAACATACTTGCAATAATAATACTAATAATAATAATAATAATAACTACTTTAGTAATATTGTTAGATACAGGCCCTGTATGTAGGATAGAAAGTATAGATTAAGAGATGTGGAGGCTGTGATGGATGAATAACTCTTGAAAATAACTTTTATTTATTTCAAGTATTTAAACCAGTATTTTAAATACTTCTTAAGTATTTATGATACCATTTCAAAACTGCTTTTCACACTTTAATTGTAATTAAATCTCACAGCAGTTAAACGATCAGGCCTATACAGCTGTACAAATGTGAAAACTAATTCACCCACAAAAAATAGTAAATAATAACTTTAATAACAAAGCAATAATACCTATTAACTGTTGCTGTGCAATTTAGTCGCATCTGAGGAATTACAACTATCATGAATACAGAAATAAATGCATCAGGTCTAAAACGTTAGTAATAATAACAGTTATAATTCTATTATTACTATGAAAAACGAACAGTCAATTTTTTCATTATCTTCGGGGCACGATCCTTTACAGTACAAAATAAAATAAAATAATAATGACTAATATTTCAACATAATCAGCTACCCAGCTTATAAAAACCTGAGTGCCAGTAACTTCTTGCTCCCAGCAAAATGAAATCTTTGGCATGCTAATTCCGGTGGTAAGAATTCAAAGAGGAATTTAAATAATCTAAAATCAAGGAGAATTTCAAAGCAGAACACACGCAAACGGTTTCTCATCTAAACGTTACTTTCATTCCAATTACAGATATCACTTTGGTGTCTCTTCACAAGTTCTAGACCTTACCGACTAGCATATCCGTTATTTTTTTTCTGCAGTCTGTTGCATTGTCTCTGTTCCTCTCCCCGCTAAACGGTCTTCTGCCTCCGCAACCGTGCGACGTGCAGAAGGAACAGTTGTTCATTCACGGAATAATAGAAAGGATTCTCGTCTGCGGTGAGCTCGGGTTCGTACCTCATTGTTTGAGGGTCGTCGTCGTCATCTTGTTGTTCGGTGCAAGCGTACCCTGTAGGTGGCAGGTGACCCATTGTTTCTGGGTGGTTAGGGTAGCAGTGGCTGGCGAAAGACGGGGCGCCATTGGCGTAGGACAGGTGCAGGTCAGGTGAGGCAGAGGTTGCAGAGAATGCCTGTAGATGATTTGGTACTGGCAGCATCTCACCGGTTGGAACGTTTACCCACTGCGTCTAAAAAGCATTGTCAGGAAATTATAGCACACTGTATCTGTTTGAACTTGCGGGTCTATGGCAGGAAACACGAAAATAAGAACAACTTCACATCCAATCAGCAAAGGTGCAACAATTACACGAGTCATCAGTCAGTGGGGACTTTAAGGAAAAGAATGTTAAAGACACTGACATACATTAAAACTGGCTTTCAACTGAGCAGAAGGCACGCACATAACAAGTGCTAAATAAATAAAGTAACAAATTGCTTTAAATGTTGGTCAAATATTTTAACAGCATAAGTAAATGTTATCCCGCTACAATGGTAAAAACCATGGCATAAAATGGTCGTTGTGCAACCCTTAATTACGTCATGATTCCTTTCAATTACAAAAGCCGAGAGTCCATCAGATCATTGTTTAACTCTCTTTCAGATTTCTACAATATTTTTAACAAGCCACCTAATAAAATTTGATGCAATCCAAAGAATTAAAGATGCAATGCCTAAATGTACTCATGCTTAATTCTGCACAACTCACAGAATATCTCAAGCTTTACACATACTGTGTGAACTCATTTACATGCTCCCCATTAACATGCCACTATGCTGAGCGTGAAGTGGTGTTATATCCCCAAACCTATTAATTTAACACCCACATTGGTTAGCATGACAAGAACTGCAGTCTAGCACTAAGTGCTCGGACTTTTCTGCATTATCCCTTTTTACGCAGATTACACGCTATACAACTCTGCCACTGTTCGCTTTCTGGCAGTGCCAGTCCCAAGCCTGGATAAACGAGGAGGGCGACGCCAATGGTTTGTTACCACACAGCTAGTCGTTAAAAAGAAAACACACACACACACGCTATACCATAAGAGAGTCCCCCAATTAATTTGTGTAAACAACTCAACACTGTAGTTACAACAACACAACTCATTTCATCCTCATGCAATCAGCAGTTCAGAACTAACTGTACTGAGTTTGGGCATAAGGAAGCAGTTCAATCATCTGCACTACATCTGTAAACCAAATGTGTGATGGCAAAGTCCTTCAAAGCTTAAGCCAACTCCAAGATGCAGCCATGCATATCAGGTGTTGGCAACTTCAGTTGCTTGGCCTTAGAATATAAAGGTAGGTGGCTAGTTCTCTACCTTGCCATCAACTCTTTGCACTTACAATGTGCACTTGATTTGTAATTTTGTAAATGTAATGAGAATTTGGTTAATTTGCACCACTAAAAGAGAAGTTAATCTTTCCTAGCATAGACAATGTTAACAATTTACTCATTTCACAGCCAACTGCACTTGTGACAAACACCTTGTAAGGCACACAAACCTTCAAAGCTCCATCTTTCTCTAAGGCATAGCTTTTCAACATGTGTAGATCTCAGTATCAAGTCTAAGCATATACTATGGCTAGGCTATCATAACAAATACCTACAAAATGAATGAAACACAAGCAAGACTAGTTTCACTCACAGCACAGTTGTTTGGCCATTGCTCATTGGATCCCGATGGCTCAAGTCCATCCAACGACGGCCTAAAAACAAAACTCAAGTTTATCTAAAGTCGTAGAACAAACGTCAACCAACTTGCTGGAGCACACAACACAGTGTTCAACTGGTCGAGTGCTTTAAAACAGATTCAAACCTCTTTAACACTATAACGAAAAGCTGCATTGGTTTACGAGTGAATTTTAGTACACGTCAAAGTGTTACTTAAGGTAGTCACTGTAAAGGACCTCGAGTAGAAGCCATTCTATGTTGCTGAGCAATATTGTGTTTTGGATTTATGGAGGCTCCAACACTGAAGACAAGGCATGGGACTTGAACCAGGGCTGCAGTGAAGATAAGAAAAACTACATCAGGTTAGTGCATTGATGGACGTCAATTCTGTAAATACCATGCAACGTGATGCCCACTCAGTCTTTCATCTCATCAGAAATGAATACCAGTGAACCTCCACTTTAGAGGGGTTCCTAAAACGTGCCTTATAAAAGTCCGTACAAACATAAACCATGAAAGTTGATAGGTAAACATCGTGTCCTTATAACAGATTGCGGTGTTTGTGTCAGTTCTTCTGCCAAATCATCCTTCAATCAAAATGTCATGATTCCTAGGAGTGTTTTCTTTAGAAATGTGAAACTAAGTGTGTTACCTATCTTTAACATATCTACCATTTCATTTACAGGCAATGCAGCATAAAGTTACAGGCAGGTACAACGAATACCGTATGTGCAGCTGATTAATGCGTTTCGAGATTGGCAGGGATTGGTCATAATCTGAATCGGCGCTCCTCTGCCGCTTTCTACAAGACAGAAAACAAAAACGAATTTGATTAATACATATAAAACTCACAACCTCAAATTTCTTCTGTGACTAAAAACCAGAAGCAGTCGAAACCAGTGTAAAAAATGCCATGACATGGCTAAATTTCCAAGGCAAAGATTGGTTCAGTCTAAGGGTGGCAAAATAGTCAACACTGCGGTAAACTTGCGCTTTAGGGGTCCCGATTTTGAAGATTTCTAATGACAACACAAACCCTAACCCTGACCCTAACCGACCCTCACGACGCTAAACCTGACCCTAACCGACCCTCACGACGCCATTAGTGCTAAACTTAAAATTTCCATTGAACTAAGCTGATTATAATACATAGTCCCCTCGAATATGGGTGCAAGTTTACCCACTGGACTACTGAACAAAAAGTTAGAGCTGTGGAAATTAATATTGCATCTGGTCAGATCCTCTCATCGGCGATGTGGCACTCCTTAGGGAGTATCTACTACTAACTATACCACTATTGGATGACTTGACATTGCAACGAATTACATTACATCCAGTCCAGTATCAAATGGAAAATAAATTCTGATTCTACCTAGTTGGTACAGTTAGAAGATCCATGGTATCAGTGTTCTTCTTAACTAGGAGCAGAATAATAATTAGATGACAATTATTATCTACTCCAAGTCACGAAATAAAACCAATGGACCTCAGTTAATAATAGAATAATCTGCTCCACTACAAAACAATGGCCGTACGTAAAACAGACTAACTAATACTTCCGGTATTTTAAATAGACAACCTTTTCTAGCGCTTTACTTTTCAGACATTTTCATAGTTATAACTAATAATAATAATATCTTTTCTTTAATAAGCGCCTGACAAACGCACTGCGCTGTACATTTACATGTTATGCAATTGAAATCTTAACTACTAACAGAACAGACAGCTTGCAATACAACGGCGCTAATAGCAGCCTACAAAGCATAGCCTATCCGCCCAACGGGGGCTCGAACTCGGTACCTCTCGGTCTCTGTACCAGATGTTATCCAATGCGCCACGGGCCCCCCCCAATATAATATAATAATATAATCAGTCTCATGTTGTTCTACTAAATTTAGATATTTATTTTCACAGATAGAGATGGTTTAGGTACTTTTATTTCGAAATCATCGCTAATCAATTTTACGTGAACAAGAGCCCAAAATGTACTCTATTTGGCAGTGGCGTAGCAATGGGTTGTGCAGGTTGTGCAAAGCACAAGGGCCCACGGCGGTCAGGGGCCCCCCGGCGGTCAAGGGCCCCGGCGGTTAAGGGCCCCCGGCGGTCAGACCGTCAGAGCGGCTTTCCTTTCAGAATGTAATCAAATCAAATTAACCAAGTCTAAATCTATATACATACATGTACAGCGTACGCACCCAAGTTTTATTTGCGTTAGCAGAGACTGAAGTCAGAATGCCCAAATGGTTGATTTAGTAAACAACCAGTAGGCCTATGCCATAACAAAAATCTTTTAGTAGCCTATCTTTAATCTTTAGTCAGCAGTCTGATGTCATGTTCTACGTCACGGGGGCGTGTTAATAATTTGCATAGGCCTATGGGTTTTTGTTCATTTGTTGATATTTTCCACTACGGCACTACACAGTAGGCCTATGGACAATTACAAAAATTCTGGAAGCAACCCATGGCATCTCAAAACTACAACCGCAGTGCGACCTGAGTAGGCTAATGCAAGTGATCTGATCAAGGCATCGCATGAGAAATTTCAGAGCATGCGGAATGAGCACGATTCTATCCGCGATACTGCTGTTAGTCTGGCAAAAGCTTGGGATATTAGCCTAAAGATCATTATCAAGACCGGCGTTTAAAGAAGGCAAAAAGACTATTTGATTAAATATGTCACGACGAATCGCTTTCGTCAACCGAGAAACGTTTCAGAGTGAATGTGTTTTTGGATAGAGCATGTGGACAAATCAAACAGCGATTTCTCAGCCTAGTTCTTTGGCTGCAACGTTCAGCGCGCTTCGATACTCTTAGAAGACTTAGATGCCTCTGACGACGAACTGTATGCAGCAGCCGAACTGTTAGCTAAACAGCATGATACCGACATTTCGCTATCTTTTCCAGTTCAGCTGTTATAATTTCACTCAAGCTTTCGTTTGAAGTTGTCAACGAAGTCAACCATCTTCGAAACTGCACAACTGTTACTCGTAGACTATTATGCTCTTTCGTCTACATTCAGCGATGTCTGCATTGCCTACATGTTGCTGCTAACTTTATATGTGACTGTTGCAACATGTGAAAGATCATTTTCAAAACTGAAGCTCATCAAAAAGCTATCTACGAAGTACCATGTCAGAAGAGCGGCTGAGCGACCTGGCAATGTTGTCAATAGAAAATGAATATGCCAAAAGCTTGATAGGCCTACTTCAAAAGTGGTGGATATTTTTGCGCAAGACAAAGCGCGCAAACGACTGTTTTAACTTTTAGTATTCCTCTTCTTAGATTACCGTAGAATTTAGACTTGTCCAATTTGATTATCTGACCTTTTACGTTGTATGCAACAGCGTTTTTTGCACAGCTTTTTTGTTTGAAATCGAATGGGGGGGGGGGGGTTCAAGGGGCCCACCACCAAAGCTCTGCACAAGGGCCCCCAAAATCCTTGCTACGCCACTGCTATTTGGCATCAATTTATTAATGCTCAAAATTGCGTCGGCTTCTGGGACTCTGCTCCAGGCCACGCTGGTTACCCCATGTTGTTAGGGCTTCTTGGCAATTATTCTTGCCTTTGGCAATCTCGGCTTTGCGCCTTACGCGTTAGCAATCGCTCCCCACTCGGACGTTCTAGTAGGTCTCCATTGCAATTTCTAGATGAGAGAGAGATAATACGTTTATTTAACGACGCCGTCATAACGACGATGATTGGCGTCATTTCTCAAAACATTTTTATACATTTATATACAGGATATATGCATAATTGTCGCAAGTGTTCGTAATTGTTCGTGCTTTTCGCTAATGTTTCGCTGTCGTTTGAGAAAATTTTATAATAATAATAATAATAATAAAAGTAATAGGCCTACTAATAGTTAGGGTCGCTAATAGTTGGCAGCGTTCTGCCTCGTTATTGTTCTTGCTTTTAAATAATTTTATAATTAAATGTTAATGTTCTTCTTCTATCTTCTTCTTGGTCTTCTTCTTTGGCTTCTTCTTTGACTTCGTCTTTGTCTTCTTTCTTGGTCGTCTTCTTCTTGGTCGTCTTCTTCCCGGTGGCAATTTCTAGATCGTGGTTGCGCCCATATATAGTATATTATGCGAAGCTCCGCCCCTTTCTGTGTAATTAGGTCAAAAAGCGCCACCTGGCTGCTCTGGGGTTAGAAACTTCGCGTGGATGGCATTATTATATAAGAAGGATGGGAAGAGGAATGAGGAGGAGGCCAAAGAGTGCAGAGGATGGAAGAGGACGGAGAGGAAAAGGCAAAAGAGTGCAGAGGACGGGAAGAGGAAGGAGGAGGAAAGAGGCCAAAGAGTGCAGAGGACTCTTTGGAGAGGAAGAGGAATGACAGGAAAAGGCCAAAGACTCGTTGGCACCTCCCCATTCCTCTTCCCGTCCTCTGCACTCCTTGGCCTCTTCATTCCTCTTCCTGTCTTCTGCACTCTTTGGCCTCCACCTCATTACTCTTCCAGTCCTCTGCACTCTTTGGCCTTTTCCTCTCTCTCCTCTTCCCGTCCTCTGCACTCTTTGGCCTTTTCTTCATTCATTCCTCTTCCCGTCTCTGCACTCTTTGGCCTCCACCTCATTACTCTTCCAGTCCTCTGCACTCTTTGGCCTTTTCCTCTCTTTCCTCTTCCTGTCCTCTGCACTCTTTGGCCTTTTCTTCATTCCTCTTCCCGTCCTCTGCACTCTTTGGCCTCCACCTCATTACTCTTCCAGTCCTCTGCACTCTTTGGCCTTTTCCTCCTCTTTCCTCTTCCAGTCCTCTGCACTCTTTGGCCTTTTCTTCATTCCTCTTCCCGTCCTCTGCACTCTTTGGCCTCCACCTCATTACTCTTCCAGTCCTCTGCACTCTTTGGCCTTTTCCTCCTCTTTCCTCTTCCTGTCCTCTGCACTCTTTGGCCTTTTCTTCATTCCTCTTCCCGTCCTCTGCACTCTTTGGCCTCCACCTCATTACTCTTCCAGTCCTCTGCACTCTTTGGCCTTTTCCTCCTCTTTCCTCTTCCAGTCATCTGCACTCTTTGGCCTTTTCTTCATTCCTCTTCCCGTCCTCTGCACTCTTTGGCCTCCACCTCATTACTCTTCCAGTCCTCTGCACTCTTTGGCCTTTTCCTCCTCCTTCCTCTTCCCGTCCTCTGCACTCTTTGGCCTCCTCTCCTTCCTCTTCCCGTCCTCTGCACTCTTTGGCCTTTTCCTCTCCTTCCTCTTCCCCTCCACTGCACTCTTTGGCCTCTTGCTCCTCCATCCTCTTCTCCTCCTGGTAATCCTCATTCCTTCTTCTTCTTCTCCCCCTCCTCCTCCTATTCTCGTTCTCCTGCACTCCTTAGCCTCCTTCTTTCTTCTTATTCCCCGTCATTTCTCTTCCTACACCTCATCTTCCTTCTATTCCTATTTAGACTCCTACACTTTTTCTCTTCCTAATTTCCCTTCTCCTGTATTTCCTATATTTCACTCCTCCTCCTCCTTCTTCTCTTCCTCTTCCATCTCTTCTTCCTTTCACAATAATTATAGTAAGTATTGCTACAGTAAACGACAGCGCAACCCTTGTGATTAGACGCCATCGTCGTCTTTCTAACCCCAGCGTCGGTAGGTGGCAGGACGTGTTACCATTGATTACAGAAATTTGCACGTTAAGAGGGTTGAGCTTCGCATAGGCTATGTCTGTAATATACTATATGTGGTTGCGCCTCTGCTGACAGAGGCTTTGGATTTTACCCTGCAGTGCCTGCACCAATCTTGACCCTATCTGCCTATCGATTTTATTTTGACTAAGCCGTCTAAGCGCCTGTGAATAAGCTGGTTCCCGCGACTTGGCTTCTTAGCGTTATAGAAATCTGCAGATTACGATTAGAGTCTTGGGCCTTGCCTACGCTTACGGAACCATCGCATATTTTGAATAAGTAGCCTATCAAAAATGAGAAAGCCGGTTTCGCAGTATCTGATTTTCAGGACTTCTAATAGGCCTAATACAAAAGCCTTAAGGGGCCGTCCATAAAGTACGTCACGCTCCAGGGGGAGGGGGTTTAAGAAAGTGTGACAGTTTGTGACAGGGGGAGGGGTCAGGCCATGTGTGACGTCACACATTTATTTTTAAATTTTATTTATAATTTATTTATAATTTTTTAGCAGAATTTCATAGCTTTAAAAATAATTTTCAAAAATTTTCTGAAACATTTTAATTAGTTTTATGTCAAAATAGCATGAAATGCATATCTCCTGAATGTGTTTTCACGATTCCTCTCGCTCGGAGCGCTAGTAATAATGCTGTTGCGAAGCCTTGTTTATGTATTAGCCTTGCTTTCGGAAGTATTATTATTTCTATGTTGAAAGTGTGACGTACATTAGGGGGGTCCGAGTTTTGTGACAGTTTGTGACAGGGGGAGGAGGGCAAAAATGGTCAAAAATAGCGTGACGTACTTTATGGACAGCCCCTAATCTTCCACCCCTAGGTTCCCCCGATATAAAATAACTTCTCCCATTCAATTCAATTAAACTGCAGTTTAACGTTATTGATACAATTCACGATTACTTTCTTTCTACTTTATTATTATTAATTCTGCACCGCAGGTAAACCTGCTCCAGAAAATGGGTTAATACGTACGGGCCAACGTCGACCCACGCCTTCTACATCGGTATTCGTATGTCATGGGTACGCGGGTTTTGCCTTTAAATTAAACGGAAATCTTAAATAAAGGTGTGTAGACTCTTTTCCGCACGACAATTTAGCTCTCTAGATTGCAAGAGCAGTTTTGCGTTTTGTGGTTCAAAGCCAGTGAGAACGATTACTGGAGATACATTAAGCATATTTAATCTTTGAATTACGAAAGGCAACAGCGATTTTCAAAGTTTGGTGTGAACATCTCTATTGGGTAACAATTTCACTCGCTAGATGGCAATAGTAGTTTCATTTTTGCCGTTCAAAGCGTTTGGAATCTATACTAAGAGTAAACGTCAGGGCCTCCACTCCATCGGGTTTTCCCAAGATCTGGGGGTAAGGAGTCGACTTGGGATCTTGAGATTATGCGTAGCAATCTTGGGATTTTTTATAGTTATTACCGTAGGCCTACTTTCCAACAGTGGCAGCGAATCAGATTAGAAAAACTCGCTCAGTTTCTGGAAGACGTTTATTATTATTATTATTATTATTATTATTATTATTATTGTAACTTATAAACATTGTAATTTGTAAATTCAATCTGGGACTATTATTACAGACGGGATACGAAGCGACAATATGTCAGCCAATCAGAGATCGTCTTTTCTAAAACATCGCGGGCGATGTATGTGACCATCTATTTTTAGATTACACTGTCATCCGGGCACTCAGCAGGATAAATACTCTCGACGGAGCAAACGCAAACAAAGCCAAATGAATCATTCTCGTCGTTGTTTTTAGTAATTTACAAGATGCATACGTTGCAAATTATTTTTATTGAATTAAGTCGCTTTTGTTTCGTTACGACAATCGTCCAGAAAAGAAACGGGACTAAAACTGTCTGACCTGCAAAGGTCCCGGATGTAAAATCAGCGTCACAGACTCACAGACATAATCTAGGGCAATGACCCAATTTTCATCCATTTCGAATCCCGTCTGTAATAATAGTCCCAGATTCAATATCGATCGCTTTTTCTTTGCCAGTTCTTAGCTGGGCTTTTTGTGAATAATAATATTGTGATTGTTAAAATGCATTTCATATTTCATCACAACTTTTTTTTTCCAGTAACTTGAGATTTTTTGTACACTTTTGGCCAATCTTGGGAATTTTGTTGTAGGATCTTGGGATTTATAAAAAGGGAGAGTGGAGGCACTGGTAAACGTTTTTCTACAGCGACCACCGTATGGCCTCGGGCCTTCTTGTTTCGTATGAATTGATTGGGTGATGACGATACCGAGAGGTACCGAGTTCGAGCCCCCGTTGGGCGGATATGCTTTGTGTTTGCAGGCTGTCTGTTCTGTTAGTAGTTAAGATTTGTGAATTGCATAATTGTACACTGTAACCGGTTGCGGTGTGTCAACCGAAAATATATTATTATATCATCATGACGATGACGATATCATCATCATGATGACGATACGTCGTCGTCATCGTAATCGTCATCATCATCATCATCATTGATGATGATGATGATGATATATTCGTTTATTGATAGTCTGCAAAATACTCAACTTTAAACTAAATAGGCCTATACGACCTTAGATTTGTTATTTTAACCTACTGTTCTCATGCAGGCCGAAATTTTGCAAGAAAGCTGTATTTCACAAGGTGTCACGACAACTCGTCGAACGACATTTCGTCTACGACACTTCGTCGAGCGACAATTCGTCGAACGACATTTCGTCTACTAAGTTATTTGATATTGTCACTTTAAAATGGAAGCTGGATTGATGAAAAAAACTGTTTCCCGAAATGGAAGTGGGATGGATGAAAACATTCCTGTGTTGAAATAGAAGCTGAATTGATCGAAATAATTTTTCACGCAAAAATAAACTGGAAATCAAACTGGATGCATGGATGAAAATAGGTTTCCATTCAACAGAAGCTGGATTGATGAAAATAATCTTGTCAGTAATTAGAAGCTGGATTCCTGAGAATATATAGCACGTTTTAGCGAAACTATAAGAAAGCGGCCTCTGTTGATTAGCCGTAATGGATACAGATACACTAGTAGACGAAATGTCGTTATACGAATTGTCGTAGACGAAGTGTCGTTATACGAAATGTCGTTCGACGAGTTGTCGCGGAACCATTTCACAATGCTCTCGCCAAGGGCTCGTGTACTTGCGCATCTGAAACGTATGTGATGTTAGGTCTACTGCTGCTTGGATGACGAACTTGGCGGTTTCCTTTTCTCCCCTCGTTCTTCCTCCATCTCCTCTCCCTTGTCTCCCCACAAATGTAACGAAATAAAACCCATATGAAAAGTAAAACTGCTTTTAACACACTGATAAGGAAGCTTGTCGCTTATTTACTTGATGTTCCGGCAGTGAGTTTGCAGGCGGTTCAATAAAGTATACATACTTACCTACTTGGTAAATAATATTAGGCTTAATTACTTAGTTAGTCGTTAAAAACATTAGATTGTCACTTAGGCCTACTTGCTGAATAATTGGACTAGTTAGTTACTTATTTTCTATTTTAGACACTGAAAATCACCGTAGGGCGCTGGTAGGCCTATAGCCTAACTTACTGTGTTAGCCTAGATCAGTGCTGTCCGACCTTTTCGAAACCGCCGACCACCGAAGAAAGAAGTTAGGCTATTCTTGAAGCCGAGGGCCGCAACAATAAACTCAAAAACAACGACTAAAATTTATTGAAAATTGTTAACTGTATTAAAATTTATTATGGAAGAATCATAATAAATAATCGCATGCATGTATGCTATGTATGACACATTGTCAAATGATGAGCCAAGTTACGAACGATTAGATATGCAAGTAACCTAGGCCAGGTCTTTTACATCACTTTTACACAAATTGAAAAAAATTAGCGAGCTGGGGCGAGCCACTTAAAATTAGTCCGCGGTTCTGCATGTTGGACAGCACGGGCCTAGATAGTGTCAGGGTTCATTAAGAAAAAAGTTCACCAGTATGCTAAGCGAAAAGTTCCAACATGATTAAAACGATCAGCCCTGATCATAATAGAGTGCTTGTTGAAAACAATAAATTTTTAGTCTAATCCACGAACAGGTCAGAGCTATTGGGCCTGGTAATATCTTTTGGCGAGGGCTTCACGATAGTAATTCTGCATTTCTTCCAAGTCACTATACAGAGTATGAGAAATTATGGGACTGGTGTAGTGGTGTTCAACCATGTCACTCCCTTAAGCCGTATTTCCTTTCGCCAAGCATAACTGCTCAAAGGACGGTGAGTCCTCAGGATCAGAGGCGCGTTTACCAGTAGGCGCACTAGGCGCGCGCCTAGGGCCCCCAAATCTCGGAGGGCCCCCAAACGATTGAAAATATTTTTTCAATTATAAAAAATAACATTTTTAAATTTGGATTCATTTTAATATAGCCTATTTCTTCTTTTACAGCTTAGCATTCACATAAAAGTTCATTATTGTAATTCATAATTGCTTTGTTCATTTGGGCAGCAATTGGGCTAATAATTCATCTTGTGTAAATTGCATCAAACATAATTAGCCTATTAGCAACAAACCGTAGCGGCCGTAATATGTGTAGGCCTACGTGATGACCAGTTGCCAAAGCATTGGATAAAACGTTAGTTCAAGAAATGGAGCAGTGGCAGATAGCTGTAATGGCAGTATTATGGAATTCGTTGCTGCAAAGAATAAATGCCACCAGCAAATCTCTGCAAGAGCAAAGACTATGTTCGTCGAAAGTAGGCTAGTTAATTACTTAATTCTTTACTAGGCTGTATCATAAGTTCCATTGATCAAGATCGGCTATGTAGTTTAGCAAACCTTGACCAACAAAATTTATAATTTTGCTAGGCTCAAATGCAGAAAGACAGCCCTATATGTAGCCTAGTGGGGCGGTTAATATAATTTTTTTATTCAGCATTCGCATGTTTTGCGAATTAACTTTCTCTTCTATCTCTATTACGCTGTTTGTGACTGGTTTTTAAAAAAGTAGCACCGATTCAATTTCACAGAATTAATTTTTCAAGCATATCTTATATTACATGGTATAGCTTGTGCCGCATTGCATTTGACTCCGACAAACAACAAACGAGTAGGCCTACTGTACACTTATGCATATTCTTGCGGTTTAGACTAAAATCAAATAACTTCACATTCCTTGAAATAGCTCTTATAACTAATCATAATTACAGTGTCAATAACACTTACAAAAACGGCTTCAAGTTCAACTTCGTGGCTTTTCGCACGATAGGATGAACACCATCAGAGTCTGAGACTCTCAGTCTACAAGTTCAGAAGGGCCCCAAAAATGTTTGCGCCTAGGGCCCCGTTTTCTGTAAACGCGCCTCTGCTCAGGATGGTAACGAAAGCGAATCAGGCGACGTATCAAGGTCTGAAGCTTGTTGCTTTCGCACTGCCCCGCGAAACCCCACCAAACAGGCGAGGCATAAAGCATCCGTGCCAGGGTAGTGGCACGCACGACATAAAAAAAAGCGGACCTCGCAAGCCGTGAGCGACCACAGTCCGCAAGGCATAGAGAGATTGGCGGGTCTGACAGCATATTCGGTGGATGTGGTCTTAAAATCCTGAGACGTTGGAAATGGTGACTCCTAAAATCACCATACTGGTAACCCTAGTTAGGTCTGGGGTGGAGCATGGAGTTGTTAAGTTCCACTTCCCAGGGCCCGCCCTTTTGTAGCAGATCTCTTTTGGATAATTTCTTCGCGGTTGATCGTTCATCCTAAGTCATGTGTACTCTAATTGAACCTTAATTATCTCTTTGTACATACTGTGCTTTTGATAATTGCAGCAAACAAATGCAAATGCAACTGTGGGCTAAAAGAATATTACCAAGGGGTTTCTGCTTCAGAGCACTATTTATTGCCATACTTAGTAACGCTTTCCTTTATTTATAGCTCACTTTCCTGGTATAGTGAGCTAAAGGAACACTGCATGACGTGTACCTTTCGTTTTCTTGGTTTTTCATATCTGGCGACGCTTTCCTTTCTATCTCAATTTCCTGGCATATTAACGAATCGGTCGCGTGTTTAAGTAGCAATTCGTATGCAGGAAAGGTGCATTGAGAAACTGCAGTCGTTCGAGTTTCATTGAGTTCAGTCTCTATAGATGCACTTCATGCATCAAATGCGGAGTTGGACAGTTTAATCCATTCATTGATATTCCACTTCATACATCAGCATCGCTTGAGGTAAGTTGTATTTTGGTCGAAACATTCATATTGGTTACAGAATTTAGACCATATAGCTGCAGAACACTGTGCAGATCATTTGCATATTTCTGTTGCCTACTGATATACATAAATTATAGCTAAGGCTGAAAATTGAATTTGCTGGTTGAAAGGTGTCTTTATTAGCCATATAATTATTTGTCAAATATATAATGACCATGTAAAATCGCAAGAAAGCACTGCGATGTTCGCACGCCAGCGCGAGACTAACAAGTCCCCACTTACGTAAGAGATTGCTTATGGTGCCCCTTCCATGGATCAACATAACCTCGTTGAGTGCTATAGGATTATCACCCATGATGAATTATCTTGATCGTAGATAATGTAAACAGAAACTTTAATAAGATCTTGATTGTAGATAGGCCTAATGTAAGCAGACACTTTAATAAGACTGGTGATCTAATATGATCTTATTATTCTTTAATCTTAAATAATTTAATCTAAAGACTTCCATAGCTCCGTTGTAGGCAACCATGCATCGTCAATCGTTTCTCGTGGTGCCAAGTTTAAGCCTTATCAAAATTTTAATACATTTGATAAGCGTTACAGAAAGCCACGACTGTGTTATCGTCCAAACAATAAAAATTACACGTATAAAAATCAAATATTAAGCTCCTATCCTTTCCAACTGTATTTTGCTGGTTATTTTCCTCTACAGCACGGTCTGAAATACGCTAACGTGATAACAGTGTGATTCTCGTTAACGATAACGATAACAAAAATGTTCGTTAACGAAAATAAAATGATTTCGTTAACGATAACTATATATATAACTATAACTAAAAAATATCATTAACTATAACTATAACTATAACGAAAATAACAATAACGAAAATTCATCTTTATTTTCGTTAATACAAAAAATAAAAATAGGAAGTAGGCCTATCGACGATTCGACATAAATGAGACGAAAAAATTGCGCTATAAATAATAGCCTAGTATAGACTCGACAGTGGAACAGTTGGCGGGTTGCTTACCAAGCTCTGCAGAGCTTGGTAAGCAACCCGCCAACTGTTCCACTGTCAAGTCTACGGTACCATACGGCACAATTTCTTACATTATGCATACGGTACTCTGGACTTATAACAGAATGTTTCAAAAGAAAGCAACTCTGTGCACCAGAGTCAACCATTGTGAATGTTCGAGACAGACAATAGGGGGCCTAGTTACAGAAATAATTGTTTGACTGGAGTGATTGCACGCATTGTACATAATCAATCATTTAGTGCTTTCTTGCTCTCTGCGTATTTTTTGAAACAGTAAAATATGAAATTGTCTTCTACATTGACACAGGTATTGTCATTAGTCAGCAAGTTCCAGTAACTTTAATTATTGATATTTTAATTATGCAATTTGTCAGTGGAAAGTCGTATTTTCAGGAAGCTGAATGCACCCATGCTTCAAAGACTTTCAAAGCTCTGAGCAAATATTATTGTGAAACAGCGTGTTAATACGCACATTTTGCTTATAGCCTTAATTGTGACTAAGTAGTAACTAAAATTAACTAAAATAAAATCCATTAACTATAACTTTAACTATAACTCAAAAATAATACTAACTATAACTAAAACTACAACTCAAATTAAAAAAACATTAACTATAACTGTGACTATAACTAAAATAAAATCTGTAAGGAGAATCACACTGCGTGATAACAAAATCTACTGTGGCTTATTAACATAACATAACATAACATAACATAACATAACATAACGAGGCTTAAAGTAGTTCAGAAGACTAAAAATCTGTGTGAGAACCACCACTAATACATCACTTAATATCCCATTTGCCCGAGCTTGTTCTTGAAGTTGTTGAGTGTCTCCACCGAAACTGCCTCCTCACTCAGTTCGTTCCAGGCATTTATCACTCTGCTGCTGTAAAATCTTTGCTTGATAGCGCCTTCGGACTTCAATCAATCAATCCATTTTTATTGCAACCATTGTACAAATGTACAAGTCCAAGAAAGTTATAAGAAAGTTCCTGAAGATCTTATATTTGTGCCCCCTTAATCCTCCTCTCTCAGCCAACTGAAAGAATCTTGAGTATGGCGTTACTTCTTTGTTAGTCATCAGCTTGTATACTGTATAGTAATGTATATCTCTATTAAATCTCCTCTGCATCTACTCTTCTCTAGTGTTGTCAGTTCACTAATCTCTCTTCATACGTCAGTTTTCCAAATCCTCTGATCATCTTTGTTGCTCTCCGCTGCACCTTTTCCTTATCTCTGCGTGTAGGGACTCCACGCTTGAACACAGTACTCAGAGTGAGGTTTGACCAGAGTTTTATATAGGTTCAGGAAGATGATTTTTCTCTGCTGATCACCGTCCTTCTTATTTGTCCCAGCACCTTATTTGCTTTGGTCGCTGCTTCTCTGCATTGCTGGATGGTTTTTCGCTTCGATGTATTTTGACTCCCAGATCTTTCTCCTCTTCCGTTGTTCTTAATTTCCTGTCTCCCATTTCATATTCAAAACCTCTGTTCTTTCTTCCCACATGCATAACTGCGAATTTATCTATGTTGAAAAGCATATTCCACTCTTCTGACCACTTGTAAACACAGTAAATAAAATGCATAGCTTAATTTGAAAATAAGTAACTCCAAGATGAATTACAATGGCAGAAGTTACTTCTGAAAAAATTGTTAATGCATTTGAAACATATAAGGGGCGGCATCACTCTGAGAGGTCTACGTTAAACACTAAACATAGGTTAACTGTAGAAAAGGAAGCAGTTTCTGTGTAATGCTTACTAAACATGAGCTTATTATAATATTACACATAATCCAAATAATCCAGTAAATAAAATGCATAGCCTAATTTGATTTTTATTGTTATTAAAAGTGAAACTTCTACTGCGCAGAGTAGGCCTAAGCCGTGTTTGCATCGTCACTGTAGGCTACAGCGGAATAACGGTCATTAGGCCTAATAATCTTTGAAAACTGTTGCTTCCGCGAAATTTTGACATAAAGAATGTTTTTAAATCTTATAGTATTTTTCCGTAAAATAAAAATTGGTGTCTGTCTTTAATTCATTCATTTCCATTTGGTGGTTACGTTTGATTCGCATTTTATTATTTTAAACTGTAACTAATGAGATAATAACGTTACGAGTTTTACTGTGATATGCTATAACTGTTAAGTACTAAGACTTAGTGTTTCTCGGCCCACTCGTTTTGACTACAGAGTACAGACACTAGCAATAGGCCTATTAATTCATTCATTACGAATGAAAGTGAGTAAGAGGCTGAACTAAGTGGGGCTGAATTTTGAAAAACACTTAACATTTGGGGCTGAAGCGCAGAGAAAATCTAAAAAAAGTAGGTGGTCCTGCAGCTATGCGCAGATATTATGTTTCTTCTACTTCCGCAACTGAAGCGGCGAGTCGGCGACATTCGCAATTCATGTAATAAAAATGTTTATTATCTAATAATATAGATTTCAGTAAGTTGAAAATGTAAGCTATAGCTAAAAGGGATAATTAAAAAATGCAGTGAAAAGTGATAAATCCAGACAAGCTGTCATCTTCATAAAATAAAATTAGCATAGGCCTAGGCCTATATATTTATTTCATTTATTTATTTATTGCGTTAGAAAACAGAACAGATAACAGTACACATCATGATAGAAACAGATCAGTCACTGCGCAACAGGAAGCCAGGAAAAAGCTAAAAGCTTATAGGCCTATCACCCTGGCCCCTAGTACCTGGTTAACATTTCAGTCAACGTTTAGTGTCACACAGATCCAGATTAAATTATACTAAAAGGCAGCTGAGTCCGAATAGTTTTAGTACTATACATTAGACATTTTATACATTAAGCATCATCATCATCATAGAGCACATACATCAGAACCAAAGTAAACAGGCAAATTTTATGACAAGATTATGAAAAATGAAATGAAATAAAACAAAACACAAATGAAATGAAATAAAACTAAATAGAGCACTATTTAAAATAACACTACTACATAACTAAGGAATGTGTGCATCGAAGTGGGTCAAGACAAAATTCACAGGGATGGTTTGTTCAGTAAAGACTTATTATTTCTAACAAAGTTAGTTTTCACTGTATTTAGTAGGTAGCATATTTTCAGTTCTCTTTTAAATGTGGACAGAGATTTCTCTTCTTTAAGTTCATCAGACAGTGAATTCCACAAACGAGATCCCAAGACCTGAAGGTTGCCCGCTCTGGATGCAGTGCGTGCATAAGGAACCACATAATTGGATGAGCTCCGAGTGTTATAGGAGTGAATATGTAATAAGATCGACGATCGTCATGAAAACTGCAATCTCTTTGAGAAAATAGCGTATCCAAAATTAAGTGGCCAAGGGCGGCATTTCAGCTCCGTACGCCTCTGGGTCCAGGACATCAGAAAAAGGCGAGTAGGTCTATGCCAACCCCAAACTGCAGCATCGACAACACATTGGCCATTCCATGCCTCAACTGCAGATAATTATTTTTAGACGATTACAAGTCATGATGTAATTTTAAAGGGGTCGTTCGTAAACAAAGGAAATTTTAATATTAAATAAATATGGAAACAAAGTATTTTGTTGAAAGTAGATTTCATAAATATTTCCTCAAGTTATTGAAAGTGCCATAGAATAAGTTGGTAACTCCGTTATCTTGGCTTTAATCGTAGAGATTAATTCATATTCGTTTTAAAGATTGATGAGTCAGAGACTTGCATACCTTGATCTTGGTACTCAGTCCAGCGAAAGCTTAGCATAATAATAATAATCTCTTGAGCATCAACGATGTGTCTTATATAGCCTTATATAGGGCCTACATTGAAAATTCATTACATTAAAGAGATTAAACTTTCTTTACAAATCGGTACATGAACTAGAATTCTAAACAACAGTGTCGCCTTTTCGAACGTTTCAATCAATGAGGCTTATAAGGCCAATTGATATTTTCGGTGCTACGATCATCGTGTCTACCACAACGATGATGCTGACGATGGTATGATAATGCTGGTGATAAATTTGATAACGTAGATGATGAGACTCAAAGAGAAATTATTATAATTGTCATTTAGAATGACGGAGCATTCGGATATACTGATGGAAGAAATGGCATCTGAATTCATTGTTGGTACATGCCAGTCGCTTCCAAAGTCGTGTGGTGTTGTCTATGATCGCCCCAATTTCCGAAAAGAAAACGCTACGTTTTGTGGCAGCGCTGTGGAGTTCTATATACGACCGTTGAATTCATGCATTACAGACATTGACGCCTTATTGTTTACAAGTGATGAGTTGGCCTTCATAGAAGACTTTCCAGAGTTGCCACACGATGTGAGTGGCTTACGCGAATCGATCGAATGCTACCAGATTGAACAATACCTCAGGTATCCAGGTTTTGTTCGACTTCGTGGTTTCGGGAAAATACATTATAATTGGAAATACAAAAAGTATGAGTTTAGTCGTCGAACTTTCCCAAATAGATACCGTGTGTTGGATATGGTTGCCGAAGCAATTAAGATAGGCCCGAGACAAGGAATAGAAAATATTGTGAGAGGTCCTGCAATTACGATTCAGTTAGGACACGAATTAGATACGCTTGATACGGTCAGAAGTTTGTGGTGCCCTCAGTGGCCTAAAGAAGCCCAAGATTGGCACAAACGACATAGAGATTATGTATGGCCGACGAGTGATACAATCTCAGAAGTTCTAGAAAATGGTTGTCATATTGTATACGTTCAGCATCGTGATTGTAGGAATGATGTACTACAGTGGAGATATTCATTTTCAGTTGCAGAAGTAATTTTACTTCAGAGTTGGACTCCAGTTCAACAGATTGTCTATCATTTGTTGAGATTCTTCGCAAAGAGAGAATTAATACAAAAGCATTGTCCAAAGGCGGATGAGGTTCTCTGCACGTATCATTTAAAGACGCTGATGCTATGGTCTTGTGAAGAGATGGCACCTGAATGGTGGAATTCCTCTTTTGTAATTTTAATCTTCTGTGAGTTGTTACGAAAGCTTTCAGAATGGTTAAAGAGGAAATATTGTCCAAACTATTTTATTCCTGAAGCAAATTTATTTTATAAGCCGTCAACATCCACAATGTTTGATAGGACTGAAAGAAAACTAAACGAATTCCGCGATTCTAAAATTATCTGTAATTGGTTCGTGGAAAATTACATACATCCACTCATTCGGACACAGTTCAAACTTGGAAACATATGCAAACTCATGCCACATTTTGCAGATTACAAGCAACCCATTTTTATAAATCGAAAACGGTTGGAGTCACAATTTTTTAATATCTTTTTTTCGCTTCTACTTATACCTGTATGCTGTAAAGCCGACAGTCATGGTACCCCATACTATAAAGGATTACCTGGGAGACTCAGTGTAAGGTCTGTATGTTTAATCAGAAAGTTTAACTTGATCATGCATAGTGGAATGTTAACACTGCCAATACCGGAGAACGTTTGGTGTTTCACACACTTTGATTCAACAGTGTATTGTTTGAAAGCTGCATATGATTTAGTTTCTGGAAACATTTCATGGGAAAGCGAACTATTTGTTGCATTTGTCAAAGAACTTTCTTTGAAACCCAATGTCGTCAGATGTCAGTATCATATATTTCCGAAGCCATCCACAGCAGCAAGAAGTCACATAAAACTTTTACTAGCTCAGGATTTGATGGAAAATTTAACTGGATTAAATAGCCCTTCAGAATTTCAACTAATGTCTCTCCTATCAAAAGCTTTTCTCAGAAAGGCTTTAGAATGTGAAGATTTTCATTCCAATATCATTGCTCCTGCAGCTTTGGTCTACCTGGCTGCCCACCATTTTGCAGCGTCACACTACCAAATTGTATTAGACCTCTGCTCACCAGTCTGGAAAGAGCATGAGTTATTTTTCAAAAAGAAAAGTGAAACATTAAATGCAGGTTGTTTGTTCTTCATTGACGATGTTGTTAGAATCGTTGGATTTTTTCTGCTTTCCAAGAAGTTTAGAGAAAATATGCATCTTAGTAAGAGGCAGCTTTATTTTGATCTACGTCTTACACCAAATGTGTTTGTTCATTACTTGATAGTAGCGTCCACCGAAAGAATGTCGAAACAATTAGAATTGAATCCTAATTTGCCTACTCCATTATTTCCTTTAGAACAGTTTTTGATGGTCTTAACAAAGAGAAAATTCTGTATTTCGATGCAGTCAAGCAATTGTTTCAAGGTTGTCAAACAGTGTGTATATCGCAGAACGGTTTCACTGACGGAAAATACAACATTTTTTGTGCATCATTCTCGAATTGAAGAAAAAATAGCCGATGCTCTATCGGAATATGCTTTAGAAAATATGACATCATTCTACAATGCCATTGGGATCCAGTGCAACGCAGCTAGCTGCTATCGTGCTTTGTACCTTTACAGGTGTCGCCAATACGATGAAGTTTTACATTTATGTGAAGGAATTCTTCATCAGGGTGATTTGCAGAACGATCTAAAGCAGTTTGCATTTACAAATGTTTTGTTGTTGCCTCCGCTTGACACTTTTTTCGATAGAGACGTACAGTGTTTGCTTGGCTTGCACACGCTCTATTTTTATTTATCACCTCTGAATGACGATTTGCGGAAATTTGAAGTTAATATTGAGTCAACGTTTGCTCACGTCTTTTCTCGCCTTGTCTACTCTGATAAGAGTCCACTGTCAAAATCTCTTTGTGTGCACCATCCCATTAGATGTTACTACGCTCTTGGAGGACATTTTCTGGCAAGGTATTCGAAACTCAGATGTTTAATCGACTGCGGATATCCGTGGACAGAAGCATTGGATGAATTTGCCGCTATGAAGAGCAATTATCCGTTTGAACACATTATTCACCAGTTTGTTCTGCAAGTAGTTCGTCAAAGTCGTAGTAGGCTACTCCTCGATATTTCACATCAATAACGAGATGCAGTTCCAAATAAAGTTTGCCTCTAGACTTGTCTTGTAGTAATGTAAATAAATTCCTAAGTATCGTTACGCGATTGTATTCAATTTCACAAATAGGGGAATGGACCAATACCTAATCCAGTATCTTGGCAACTTTAGGATCCAGTACAACCTTGTCAGGTCAAGGTAGCATACAATGGGAAAAACAATTCGGAACAGAAGAGCTTTGACTGTATACCACAAAGATCAGAAATATTATTTTCTCGATACAAAAGACCTCTATTGCGACAAAAGTGCAGTGCTTGGTAGGCTACAGCCAGAGTTAAAAAACTTTATTATGCGTTCTATGTATAAGATATGCGTTGTGTACATGAATATAATAGATGTCTATTATGTATGAGTAAGCGTTTAGTGATCATTGCAGTTATTTGATATGTCGACATGCCTTAGTCATTGATAGCCAACTCATTATGTTGCATCATTTTCACCATCTAATATAAACTTAGAACATGTTTTATTGCTAACTATAATTGCTTTATATATATACGTGAATATGCAACTTTTGGCATTTTTTGTGTGTTACTATTTTTTTCCTTTGAGACAATTCCCTCCATACTATAGTTACTGTATTTTTAGCTTTAATAAAAAAAATCAAGTGCATGTGTACGGTACTGAACTTATAAATGTGAATTCGTGACTTTTGATATCCTCCATATCGAGTCGAAGTAGCCAACTTCATTACATTCCAGCAACTCGAGTTTTCATGGTATCCGATAGAGTTTAGCGTTCGCCCTGTAACGCGGGGTAGAACCTAATGCTATTAATTAGTAACTTCTATGGCGCCGTTGTATACTGCAGAATGGATCAGCACCAAAGCCAAACCGTAATCATGTCAGTAGGCCTATATAATATAGAAGATCAGTACGTTGAGAAATAGAGACAGCTATGGCGAATAAGCAATCCGAAATGGATAAGTTTAGGCATAAAATGACACAAACGACTGACCAGATGGTGCATATACAGGAAGTGAATTCAACAAATTAAGTCGAGCAATTGAAAAAGCCCACTCAGTGCTCACCAAGCACAGTTACAGCTTTATATCATTATGACCAAAGATAGGCAATCAGATGGCATTCTTGAATAGTGGTGAGTATGAGGAATAAGGGCTGCCTTTAAATATTGTGGATGGACAGAGTTCAGTGTTTTAAAAACCATTAGCTCCAATTTGAAAGAGATCCTCTGCTGAACAGGAAGCCATGCAACGACTTACGTACAGGAGTTATATGTTCATATCTAATGTATATTTTACGAGACTATCCGAAGAGATTTGAACCCTCTGCAGATTGAACTTAGAGATACAATTAAGAAGCGAGTTAGTAGTAATAAGAATAATAACATAATAACGACAATTTATATGGCACCGTAACGCGGCCAAACCGCTATAAGGGCGCCGAGTTACGGCAATTCAAGCGACTGAAGACCAGTGCAGTCGCCAGAGACATCCTATATATAGTACACATTGGCAATTTGGCATGTATGCTGACTTATAGAGCGCCATTAACATGCATGTAATTAGTAAGGCACATAGTGGAGTTGAAAATAATACTCAGATTTCGAACTGAATCAGTCAATTCAACGAGTGAGGCCCTCAGTTTTAAAGATTTAAGCCATTCGAACTTTTTCAGCTGATGTGGAGTGCACATCAGAAATTGTGATTAGAGAGATTAAGGAGGGTTTATAACAATGGTGTGACTAACATTTTCGTACCAATTAGTGCTCATTATTTAACCTTCAATTAGTAGGCCATGCAGGGTTTATTTTCGAATAACTCTGGTAAAACTGACTGATCTTTAGTCAATTTAACAATAGTTAAACTGCGTGACCTATAGTTACACGGTACACGGTTCGCTTCTATTTCCTATTTGAAACACTGGCATTGTGAGTGCAGCTCTCTATCTATATCAAATCAAGTCCCCACAAGAATGTTTGGTCCGTTTCGGTGCCAGGTCAGAATCATGTGAGGTCATATACCCTGGTGAGGTCGTGCAAATTTTACAGCATGGTGCTGCGGTGGAAATCTTCGATAATGGTGATCGTGGAGTGGCGTCGGAGTAGAATAAGGACAGGATAGCTTAAAGAGTTCGGTATAGTTGTCAGTGTTTAGTCTTTAAAGTCCGTCAGTCTAGCTTCCGGACTCGTGAAGTAGTAATTCTATTCTCAATATATTTGAATTGTATTTAATAAAGTATAGCATGAAACACAGTGGAGATCTGAGTCCGGCTTCCAGAGCGACCAGAGAGAGATTAGGTCTAGATTTTCTGCTTGTATTATTGCAGTTTGCTTAGGTTAGGCCTACCATTGTTTTTACCTCCCTTAGTTTTACCTAATTTTCTAATTTTATTTAGCTAGATCCTGCCTGTAATATCTCATTAAATTTGATTAGACTATGTGTAGATTGCCATCATGCCATGTGTTAAGAACAAACCAACACGAAAGCAATATCGTTTGTGTGGAACTATAATTCAACTACTGTTACTAAGAATAGGTTAATAATGTATTTTTAAGCCATATTTATGCTGAAATTTGTGAAACGATATCACTACCGGACTTCACATTCTTTGACCTGATCACATCTTGAAATAAAAACTTACATCTCCTGGTCATTGGTCAATCAACTATTCAGCCTCATTTCTTTGCCTGCTGAACAAATGACTGGCCACGGAGGTGTCTACGCTTTCTGCTGTTTAGATAGACTCTGGTTTCAATGACGTTGACGATATTCAGGATAATATTTTAACTGAAGTAGGGGCTAATAGCGCTAAATCAGAACAATATTTAGCCTATTTTAAGTAATCTTTTGTTGGCTACGATATTGCACTAATCAGAGAATCGTTCTAGTGTTCGAAAGTTGACTGATCAAGGAACTTATGGGAATCTCGTCTGAAGATTTGGAATCGTTTTACAGGGTGCATCACGTATTCATGGAAGCAAGTTTATTACATTAAGCTAAAATCAACAAATGAATCTAAGGGTTAAACGTAACACTATATCAAATTCTTTCAGACCTAATGGAGGTTTCATTGTTAGCTACTTGATGAGAAATACGAGGGGATATGCCTTACTTTAAAACAGAAAAGAAAATTTTAGTCTCTCTTGCAACTTTGATTTCGTTTCGTTTCAGACTGCCACCGCAGTGTAGCTAATAATTATTGTAAAAGGTGACGGCAGTGAGCATTACCCATCTTCTGCATGTTGAACTCTTACGGCCTCGTTCTTGTGCGCCATCGGTTAGCCTATGTAAGCTTATTGTGCATTAGGCACATGCTCTATCGAAGTTACTAGTCTACTTAATTATAGCACTAGCGGGCAGTGAATTTGACCACTATTGAAATTTGTAGTATCTGTCTCTCATTTCAAATTTATTGGCTTGAATATAGGCCTATATTTTACAAGTTTTCAAAAGATCTTCCAGCAATGATGGTGATTACGATGGCTACATTGATTACGATGATGGTGATTACGATAGGTATACAATTATTACGACGATGGTAATTACGATGACGATAATTACGGTGATAATGATGATGATAACAATGATTAGGCCTATTACGTTGATGATGAAAACAATATGAACGAGATGCTCATGTGGCTCTGTAGATATCGAATCCAAACCAGGTGAAGTGAAAGAAGATGAACCAGAGTCGATCTGTGTTCCTTAAAAATGTATCAGACTTAATAGCACATCCTACTCTTAATTGCAATTTCTTCCGCGTTATTTTCAACCATTTACACACTAAATGATGCAGAATAGGATTAGGTTTGAAAGATTATCGCTATGTTTCTGCCATTCTTAGGTCAATAAAACTTTAGAAAGTGATACTAATGTAAAAAAAACACACAATCGCTACAGGAGAATAATAATTATTAGTTCGAAACTGAATTTATGGTTATAGAAAACAAAGGAAAATTCGTAGAGGGATTTTGATTGCTGTTAATTCTTAAGTACAACATCAAAGGACAATTTCGAATTTCATTTTGAAGTGTTCATGTCCTTGTCGGATGTTGAAATATTGTAACAAACTGCGATGATCGTGCAATATGCATGGCTCTTTTTTATTGATTTGACATTTCCAGATGACCACCTTAAGCGAAAATGCAGACGAGTCATAGAGAACCGTTACAGATAACGCAAATGAACTCTTTTTCCGTATGCTGTATTCTGATAACACTATGACATTACTAACGTTAACATTAGACTACCTAGTAACTACCAAATAGTTAGTTCCCTTAGGAGTCACTCCTACGGAAGGTCATGGCCTCCGAGATTGCACACAGTTCGAAATGCGATCAGCCTGGATTTCACACTAAGGATTCTAGGATTCGAATCCTGGTCGCAGTGATGAAAATCCGACGCATTGCCGCTCTGTCACAACCTAAACAGCGCTTCCGCCGACCGAAGTGTACTTGGCATTGGGCGAGGGACCACCCGAGGCCTTCTGCCTGGCCTGCTTCGATCCGGTAGGATTGGCTGGGTCGAGACCTCCTCCTCCATCGGCAAGACACTTGCAGAAGAGGCGCTTGAAGGTGACCCTGAACTTGGTGCTGAAGGCCGAATAGAGGACGAAGTTGACGGAGCTGTTGATCATGACGAGCAGATTGAAGATGCTGTTGACGATGCGCAGAGTCAGCTGTTGCTGTCGCGTGGCCTTGTTCCTGACGACGTTCCAGTAGAGCAGCGCCATCGCCGACGGAAGTTGGCAGAAGAGGAAGACGATGACGACGCAGATGAGCATCAGGGTGATCCTCTGGTTCTCGCGCGTCCCCTGCTGGCCCCCACCGGCGCTGTCCTTCGCACTACGGGTCATCTCATGCCGCTGCTTGGCCGCAGTTATCAGAGCACGTATCAGCAGCGTGTTGAATACGGACAGAAGAACGAGCGGCATGAAGGTGAACAGAGCCTGGTTGAGGTATTGGTAGCCGAACTTATAGGCGGGCGTCAGAGCGTAGTCAGTCTCACGTACCTGATTAATTAAACGTAAATAGGATTTGGTAATGGTAATTGCAAATTTATATAGAGCGACTTCTAGTGAGACTCGTCAGAGGCGCTCCCGACCTAGCACAATGAAACCTCGATCAAACAAAATGGTTTTCAAGCGTTTGAGGGAAAGAGAGGCTAAGAACCTCAGGTCACAGGATTTATATCTGCAAAACTACAAACCTTCAAACCAATACAAAAGGCAGTGAAACCTTTTCGGTTTACGCAGATGAAGTCCAAACCATAGACGCAACCACACTATGAGACCCGTGGGACGCGTCCCCCCCAACTGCCGAACAGGTTGGGACGCCCCCTCCCACACTTTTGAAAATGTTGAGGTAAACAAGAGCCAAAAATGCACTCCATTTGGTATGAAATGCTCAAATTGCGTCGGCTTCTGCGGCTCCGCCCAGACTCCGATGGGGAGCTTACGACGCTCCTCCGCAATAGGGTGGAGTGAAAAAAGCAAAAATTCTAGAATCAAAACGGAATAGTGATAACTCGTTGCCTTTTAGTGTAGTTAGTTACCATGCCAAATATTTCGTTAAAATTCGTTTTCTAAGATGTGCCCCAAAGAGCTTTAAAATTTTAAAATTTAAAAAAAAATTGTCTATTTAAAAAATTTCAATAATTTTTTTAAATGTAAAACGCTAATTGTAATAGTGTTTAAGCTTTTAGTAATGACGTATTTAATTACCATGCAAATTAAAATTAATAAAATGACTGTTTGTCAGTAATATTAAATAAACAGTAAACACTGAACATTATAAACAATGTCAACAGTTTTCGACTATACTATTCACTAATCATTGCAAAGTGAGTCAATACTCATGTATTTTATTCTATTGATTGAACTCCAATTGAAATTATGCTTTGGTATAGAAAGAAGGTATTAGTTCCCGTGATTCTTATTTGGCAAGGGTGAAACCATGTCTAGATGCTTGTCCAACCACAGCAGCAGATGCCTCATCAACAAGTTGGACAAAGCGCTCAACCGATTGTGCGTGGCATGGAAATTTGGGAAAGTGGAGTGTTGGAACACACTCACTGGCGTTAAATTCTTCAAGGTCAGCTTTGGAAAGTGTGGAAATGACCGGTGTTTCTGTTGATTTTCGTTTTGCCAATCAATCAGATCGATGTAATCATTTGCAGCAAAGCTATGTTCTGGAATAGAAAATTCACGTATTATGTTTTCTGTTGACATTCATTTCTCGATGGAAAGACTCTGCGTAGTCCTAGAGCACGGATATACTTTCAACTGCCGGTTAGGTTTCGATTAGCTATGGTTATCCATCTGGAGTGCGAGATAGCACCTGGATCACGCCAAGCCAAAAATTGATAACAATAACCTTTATCACAGTGGTTTGTCTTCTCATTCAAATGAATTGCCATTGCGAAATCTATTGGAGCGTCTCGACGGTGTCACTGCAGGAGTGCAGGTCCACGGGAATTTACAGGTCAATCAGCAAAATCCATGGCATACTGTGAAGAACCACCAGTTATTTTGTTTCAGAAAATTGAAGTTGATTTTCTGCAAGTCACAGTAAATAATCTTAGCATTGATCAGAAGTATTTGTTTGAAATAATTGTGAATCAGTGATAATGGAGTATTGCTCTCAATCTCTGGCAAGGAGTAATCCAGGTGCTATGTCGCACTCCAGATGGATGACAACAGCTAATCGAATCCTGCATCTGTATGCTACAAGCGAATGCCCGTCAGACAATCTGAAAACATTGGCGACACACGCCGTAAGATGTAAGAAGTGGTTTTTACATCAAAATGAAACCCTCGTGGAAATATGGCTCCATGCATTTTTGGCGTACAATCTCCAGATCGCGTTAACTAAAGGCTGTTGTCGACCCGGTTATACACCGAACTGGATATTTTGGACATCCAAGAGGCATCCTTCTTGGACTGATAACCAACACACGGGAGCATAGCCGTGCTCTAGGACTTCGCAGAGTCTTGCAATCGAGAAATGAATGTCAACAGAGAAGTAAAATACGTGAATTTTCTTTCCAGAACTTAACTATACTGCAAATGATTGCATCGATCTGATTAATTGGCTAAAAATAAAAGCAGAACCACCGGTCATTTCCACACTTTTCAAAGCTGACATTATAAAATTTATCGCCAATGAGTGTGTGACAAAAGTCGATTTTCCCGAACTTCAACGCCACACACAATCGGTTGAGCGTTCTGTCAAACTTGTTGATGTGCTGCCGTGGTTGGACAAACATCTAGACATAGTTCCATCCTTGCCAAATTGGAATCACGGGAACTAATGCCTTCTTTCTATGCCAAAGCATAATTTCAATCTGAGTTCAATCAATAGAATAAAATACATGAGTATTGACTCATTTTTCAATGATTAGTGACATAGTATAGTCTCAAACTGTTGGAATTGTTTACAATGTTCAGTGTTTACTGTTTATATAATATTTCTGACAAACAGTCATTTTATTAATTTTAATTTGCATGGTCATTAAATACGACATTATTAAAAGCTTAAACACTATTACAATTAGCGTTTTAAATTTTTTTAATTAATGACATTTATTTAAAATCGACAATTTTTTTAAAATTTTAAAATTTTAAAGCTCTTTGGGGCACATCTTAGAAAACGAATTTTAACGAAATATTTGGCATGGTAACTAACTACACTAAAAGGCAACGAGTTATCACTATTCCGTTTTGATTCTAGAATTTTTGCTTTTTTCACTCCACCCTACTCCGCAATTCCCCACTCAGACATTCTAATAGGTCCCACAACTTCTGGACCGTGGTTGCGCCCATGGTCCAAACCTCTTGAGAAGACTCACTTCTGCCTAAAATTGTCTTATAAAAATTATATCTGTCTCTTATAGCTCAATTACAATAGCGGTTTCACAGAGGAGGCCAGTAGACCACACCCCAACTGCTACCCTCCAGGTGCTTAAAAAATTATATGCCACTTTTGAACACGAGATGACAAAAGAGGAACAAGGTAAAATGAATATTAAGACAGAGACCGAGGTGAAAGCTATGATAATTAGAAACAAATCGTCAAACTTTCAACCCAGTAAAGTACGGCCTTTAAAATGTATGGACACGGCAGTAACCATACGTTATGGTTCTAGTAACAAGCGCTACCAGTTCTACTTACCCCTCTTCGATGTCTTGGCACCCTTGCTTCTGAAAACTGTAATTCTAGTACCAACTGCCGCCAGTTTTACTTGACTCTGTTAGAAGCACTTGTCGCCTCTGCCCCAAGCTCATTTACGCAATCAATCAATCAATTTAGTTTATTCTCAGCATCAAGCTGACAGGTCGCAACTTGTAAGAGGTAACAGCTAGGAAAAATTGTCTCAGATCTGACAGTTAGGCCTAGTTATTAAATGGGTTGAGATAGCAAATATTATCTGTGCTCTAACAGTTATAGTTACTAAAGAGGAATTAGAAGCACTTGTCGCCTCTGCCCCAAGCTCATTTACGCAATCAATCAATCAATTTCGTTTATTCTCAGCATCAAGCTGACAGGTCGCAACTTGTAAGAGGTAACAGCTAGGAAAAATTGTCTCAGATCTGACAGTTAGTTATTAAATGGGTTGAGATAGCAAATATTATCTGTGCTCTAACAGTTATAGTTACTAAAGAGGAATTAGGCTAGTGGCAATGTTAGTTAGGGCAACGAACGAGGTAACCAATGAGGTATATACTGGAGAATATATGTATTTAGTAGATGTTTTTAATTAATACACGAGATATGAAATTGCAAACCTAGAACGCCGCCAATGTTAGGCTATACGTACCCTTCTTGGAAGACCTTGCCCCAGCCCCACTTATATAGCACCAGTGTACCTACCTCATAGAGAGTCTCGTTACATTGGATCATCCTCTCAGCGACCTTGAGCGAGAAGAACTCAGGACACGTTGCTACAGCTGCCGCCACACAGACTGCCGCCAGGATGTACTTGGCCCTTTGCGTCGTACACCAGACCTTGCCCTTCATCGGATGACAGACGACGATGTAGCGCTCGACGGTGAAGGTCACCGTCAGCCAGATGCCCGTGTTGCTCCACGTGTCTGTGAGGGACCTACCGACGTACGCCCGGAACAGCACGTACGCGTACTGACGACCGAGCCAACGGTAGTGCTCGAAACTCATGGAGAGGGCAAAGACGAGGTAGAGGATGTCGTAGACGGCCAGAACAGTCAGGTAGTAGTTGGTCGACGATTTCATCCACGGCCTGTATGGTTTGCAGTCAGTTGAGAACAGAAGAAGAAGAAGAACAGTCTCTTAATTATGCTAGCCCTGAGGCAGCCATGGGTATGAAGTGTTAGCGACTTCATTTTCTTAGCCTCGGCACATTAGGGCAGGTGGCCAGTCCTCTCCCTTGCCGTGTCATCTTCCCACCGACAGCGTACGGTCAGTGTATTCATTATGCGGGGATTTGAATCCCGACCTCTCGATTGTCAATCCAGCACGCTAACCACTATGCTATCAGAGATCAATAATTTGCAACTACTAACAGGTTGTTTCTTGTTCCTTTTGGATCATTTTTATACCTTGGGGTAAAGCTATCATTATGAAAATAGTAATCATCATCAATTATTCATCTTCAATTTGTGTTGATTTCCTCCATCAAGCTGACATAGACGCAATTTGTTACAAAAAGTTTGCTACACTAAGTCTTAAGGAACTAACATTAACAGATACAGAGTTTTCAGTTTGGGGAGAGAACTCAGTATAAGTTTTTATATAGGACTCTAGGGATAAAAAATATCGTATTTTGCTGGGAGAGAGAATTTATGAGGTCGAGGACAGAGACCATATCCAGTAGGTCGGCGGAGTTCAGGGAACATCCGGAGAAGTACATTGCCTTAATTAAGATAATGATGATTACGATGATAATGATGATGCTAATAATAATAATAATAATAATAATAATAATAATAATAATAATAATAATAATAATAATAATAATAATAATGCAATTCAACATTTTGATTGCGACACTGTTTGAATGATATTGCGATTGCGTTACCTTGTCAATACGACTATTGTGATGGTGTTTGAATGCAATTGCGTTACATTGTCAATACGACTATTACATTGTCAATACGACTCGGATGTTGTCAACGCCATAGATTCAGGCCAACTGGCGCTCCTGTCACTACTTGATATGTCAGCTGCATTCGACACCGTAGACCACGACATCTTGATACAGCGACTGTCGCGCTCGTTTGGAATCAAGGACAGAGCGCTCAGTCATGGCTCAGTTGGCTTGAATCCTACATTAAAGGCGCACACAATCCGTCCATCTGGCAGGTGAGGAAACGCCACCTAGGCTGGTCACCTGTGGTGTTCCACAGGGATCAGTGCTCGGTCCTCTTCTATTTGTGCTATATACGGCCGATGTCGAGAGAATCATAGAAGTTGATGGCCTTCTCCACCACTGCTATGCGGACGATACACAGCTTTACTTCTTCTGCGAACCATCACAAACCGCCGACCTGAAACAGAGAGTACTGCTGTGTATCGAGCGCATATCAGAGTGGATGACATCCAACCGGCTCAAACTCAATCCATCCAAGACCGAGTTTATATGGTGCACAACCCACAGGCGTCAACATCTACTTGATGGCAGTACCTTCGCCCTTGGCGATGCTGAAATCAACCCAGCTAACACCATCCGCAACCTTGGTGTCCACTTTGACAGCTGTATGACCATGACGGCCCACGTGAGTCAACTCGTTCGAGGTTGTTTCTACCAACTGCGTCGAATTAAAACCATCCGCAGATTCATTCCAACCTCAACCGCCGTCATATTGGTCAACAGCTTCATTGTCTCCAGGGTTGACTACTGCAACAGCCTACTGGCGGGTCTGCCGACTTGTCAGCTAAGCCGGATACAATCCGTGCTTAACTCTGCCGCACGTGTCATATACGGCCGGACACCATTCGATCATGTCACAGATCTGCTGCGCGACAATCTACACTGGCTGCGTGTTCCCCCAGCGGATCACCTACAAGCTGTGCTTGATAGCCTACAAATCGTTGAATGACTGTATGCCAGAATATATCTCAGACTTCTGCATTCGGGTAGCAGACAACCGGAACAGAAGTCGGCTACGATCCTCATCAAAAAACCTGTTACAGGTCCCGCGGTCTTCTACGAGGTTCGGCGAATGTTCCTTCGCTGTCGCAGGACCTACTGCATGGAACAGTCTTCCAGACCATGTAAAGAATGCGCCATCTCTGGAGACATTTAAATCAAAGCTCAAGACCTATCTGTTTAAACAATCATATGACTGTGATTGATTTTTGA
>JACEVL010001390.1:0-45138 GCA_020284085.1 Aporrectodea caliginosa
GAGAACGGCCATAGCCCAGCCCCGTGCCTTTGCCTGCATTGGCCCTTCGCTATGGAATCAACTTCCCTCTTTGTTCGCTCTACCATACTACCCGGTGGTCCTTCAACATCTTTTCGCTACGTCAAAACTTGTTTTTATTCTCGTGGACTTTCGCACTGGGAGCGCCTCTGATTGGTGTTCACTGTGAGAGGCGCTTTATAAATTTTAAATACAATACAATACTGTGGAAATCCCTTATCACATTATATATAATAATTTATATAATATATATATATAATATATATATATACAAATTTTCGTATTAGGAATTATGTTGACAGTTTAGCTCTAGTGGAGCGCTGAAACGTTGAACTGCTAATAATATTATGAAGCCGATCCAGCACAAATGCATATCGACTTCTATCATAACTATTAGTAATATCTATATCGCCAGTGTCAAATGCACAAGGCTCACCAAAACCAAGCCACAATCAAGTGACTATCCAGAGTATCGGTCTACTGCGAGATAACGAGAGAGAGAGAGACAGACAGACAGACAGACAGACAGACAGACAGACACAGACAGACAGACACAGACACAGAGAGAGACAGAGAGTCGCATGTGTAGTTCAGTCTCAAGTTAAGACAGATCTTTTCCATATTGCTTATCCATCTTAAGCTCTGTTTGTCTCTGTCAGTAAGACGATTATTATTATTATTATATTCGTTTTTTTAGCTCCGGCTAACATCAGTCTTGTCCTTTATGCCAAGGTCTTGGTCTCGAGTGCGCTCGAGTTCGTTTTTAAAAGTTTTGGTCTTGAGTTCAAAGGTCTTGGTCTTGAAGTTCAAAGTCTTAGTGTTGGTCTTTGTCTTGCAAGACCAAGACTCAGCTGTCAATATGAACAGCTGTTAATCAGGGCCGTCTAAGGTCGTCGTAGACCCTAGGCACTCTTGCAATCGCAGACAGGCACTCTTGCAATCGCAGACACCAACTGACAAAATAATCTGCATGATTCAGATTCGCACTCAGTTTTGATTATACGTTTGCATTTAGAGTTGTTTCGCTTGATTCAAATAGAAAGATCATGGTTACGTTAAAATAGCCGGTTGATCCACTCGACAACTATTCTTTTAGTAAGGAATAGAAGACTGGGTATGATTGTGATTCTTCAAAGACTTGGCCTTGGTTTTGAGGTTTAAATTCTTGTTCTTGGTTCTAAGATCAAAGATCTTGGTCCTGGTCTTGTTCTTGATGTTCAAAATATTCGCCTTGGTGTTGGTCTTGACAAAAAGACTGGCTAATGTACCGCAGGCAGTAGGATAATTATAGACTTTATTTTGCTTGGTTTTGGTTTTGGTGGCCTTGTGTATTTAACAAGGGGCGTTATTGAAGTTACTAATATTATTAATAGTTATAGTAAATGTCGGCACGCTTGTGTGCTGGGCTGCACAACCGTATTTGGTAAGTGGCCGACTTTCTTTAAGAACCTCATGCTAGTTTCTAATCAAGTGGACCGCTGCGCTCCGGGCACTAAGATTATTTTGCTACATTACCAGAGCGTTTTATAAGCTATTATTAATGTCAACTTTAGTGGACCGCTGCGTAACGATTATAAAGAGTATTTGCTACAGCCATTGAAGGTCTCCTGCTGTCAGTAACTTCTTGTTTATGGACCGCCTTAAACAGAATTTATACAGGCTTTTCCCACAGATCAGGAAGTTCCTGTGCACTCTGTAGCGTCAACGTTTTGGACCGTTGTACCAATTACAACCTGACACACGAACTAGTCGAGGTTTCCAGGTAGTCAGAGACGTTCAGTCAGACGGAATTTGTTGTGCCACGTTTAATTACTTATTTTGATGAGCTATGGCCTACCTCAACCTTAATAAGCGACCAGGGATCTCGTAGATCACAGTCGCAACATATTTTGGCACCGTGCTATAATAGGTGCAACCTGTCACGGTCAAATAATTATATACATGCCTATGCCTACCTAACTACACACCTACATAAACACTGTTGCACAGCACACATACATATATAGATACATACATACATACATACATACATACACAACATGCATTTATACATACATACATGCATAAATACATACATACATACATACACACGTACATACATGCACACCTAGATACATACATACCTGCAAACAGGCCAACATACGTACAGTACATACATACATACATACATACATACATACATACATACATACATACATACATACATACATACATACATACATACATACATACATACATACATACACACACAAACACACATACGTACATGCACACATACATAGAAACATACATGATAACACCCTTCAAGTACAGAATGTAGCATGTTTGCCTAGCGAACAATAAAGCCAAAGATCTTCTTTCTCCAGAGGAACCCACTCATTCTCATTCTCAAGTCCGCAATCGTGGAATCCCCTTTGACAGAACCTTTCATTTCCTTTGCTGACCACATAATTCAATTATCGCTTACCTGCTATTGGCATATTCGCGACCAACCTGTAATTTGCCCCATACTGCCTGCACAGTATATTCACCTCGATTGTTCATTCCAGACTCGATTACTGCAATTCCCTTTCCCACAACATTTAATCAGCTGAAATAAAAGTCTACAAACAATTAAAACGCTCTTCTCCGTTCGGTCACCGAAACTCCCAAACATCACCACAAAACGCACAACCCGCTAATATTCGCCAGCTATTCATAATACGCCACTCAGATCTACTCATTCTTAGTCATGGCTTTCAATATCTCGGCATCCAGTCTCCTCCTCTTTCGAATATTGCAACCGTTCTTTCATGCTTACTGCGCCATGTCTTTGGAACGAACGTCAAGACATATCCGCCAGTTTTTATGAGCCTCATCCCTGGCTTGTGAATCTCAGCCATTGACCGTTTGCCCTTGTTTCTGCAGCCTTCCATTCACGAATGAAAGCCGAAATTTTCAAGCGATCCTAAACTTGTTCTCCTTTATCACCTTGTGACTATCACCAATTCACCACCTACGATTTACATCTTAACATTAGGTTGTCTCTCCGGATTGTGACATGTGAACCAGGCAAACAATCTGGCCCTTTTTGACTCGAATTGATATAGGGCAGCTGTTTTATGAGGTTTCTCTGTCGTGGTCTTTGTGCAACGCTAAGAAATTTCTGAGATTCACATTACATTACTGTACGCTATATAGTTTGCGCAAAATCCATAATTATTCTGTTGCCATTTTAACCAATGTTTTTTCCACAAATGATCAACTGTTGACTGGTCATTCTTAGCCTGTTCTTAAAATACATATAGTCTGTCTGGTTTGGAATTACATGACCCTGGTCTAGAAGTACATAAGTCGTAGTCACAGTTTTGAGGTTGTTGACGAAATCCCGATTCGAATACGCTTCAGTGAACAACCAGGTCCTATCCTTGGAATGTCACAGTCCGCACGTGCGACCTTTACACCTCAATTTGGCAGGAGACCCCTATATAATCTCCCACAGGTGAATGCTTAGAGAGGATCTGACAGAAGACGATTGGAATCGGTTCATCATCCGTTGCTGAGAAGAAGCTTTCATCTGCAGTTAGTGGTTGATGACAACTATGCCAACTCTCTTCAAAATGACCGACGCCAAGGACACAGCCAACAAGACTCCTGTGGTCTTCACTCAGGTATACAAATGCAGTTTATAAAATCGTTATTTGTTGTAGAACTGTGTCTTATTTGTGATACGGGATATATCAAACTTATTAAACGTGTATCACTCTTTTAGAACATAATAGAATATTCTAGAATTAACCAATTGCAAACCGCAGTTTCGTGCACAAACTATAGGCCTGCGTGATTTGTATGTAATAAAAAAATAGACATTGCTTGTTGACAGCAATAGAAATTATTAAATAATCGTCCAGTAAGCAACTAAGAATCCTACTAATCTATGTTTTTTCCATGAGACCGTCG
Organism: Aporrectodea caliginosa; assembly: GCA_020284085.1. Taxonomy (NCBI): domain Eukaryota; kingdom Metazoa; phylum Annelida; class Clitellata; order Crassiclitellata; family Lumbricidae; genus Aporrectodea; species Aporrectodea caliginosa. Next base: position 3,958 of record JACEVL010001390.1, read on the forward strand.
GCAGACGGTATGACTCGGTCATGGAGACATGGACCCGGTGTAAGTGTGTAAGCGGTTACCTTAACTGGCGGAGTCAGTCTATGCAAGTCTTCATTCCCCAGACTGGTCTGTGAATCCACACCACGCGGACGAGTCATACAGCAGCCTAGCCAAGAATGTGGCTTTAAGGAATTTAAACATGGCAATACTCTAGTAGATTTCAAGTAGAAACTTCCTAGACCTAATTACTTACAATAAATTCTCTCACTGATTCCCATTATGTAAAAACCAATCGCTTCACGATTCACATTATTCCACAAAGCGACTTTCACAAACAGCTAAATGTAGCAATGTTTCATCTGTTGCAAAACATTGTCAATACCGAATAAACGAAAATTGATTGATTGATTGAATTGACAGAAGTGACAGTTGAATAGAGTGATAAAACAAACGGAGTTATTGAATTACTGGTGGCGACCCAAGGCCAAGGGGCACACAGCGTGTTTATAAATTTGCTGATGATCCCACATCTGAACAGATTTAAGGCCAATGAACGCCGAAAAACTAAATCAGGTTAAATTTGGTCATATTCGACAGGTGGCAGCAGATGTTCCGAAGCCACGTAACATGAAGAAGATCGTGATCATCGCCGTCTCTGCAATACTTGCAGTTGCGATCATTCTGACGGCCATCTTGGTTGGAATGTACCTGTTCACTCAGGGACAAAAGGACATCCTCAAGGTGTTTCATTTTGATTCGAACAACCTCTTCTCTGTCTGTCGGTCTGTCTGTCTCTGTCTCTCTTTCTTTCTCTCTTTCTCTCTTTCTCTTTCTCTCTTTCTCTCTCTCTCTTTCTCTCTTTCTCTCTCTCTCTCTCTCTCTCTCTCTCTCTCTCTCTCTCTCTCTCTCTCTCTCTCTCTCTCTCTCTCTCTCTCTCTCTCTCTCTCTCTCTCTCTCTCTCTCTCTCTCTCTCTCTCTCTCTCTCTCTCTCTCTCTCTCTCTCTCTCTTCTGAGATGAATAATTTCGTGCTTATGGAATTTTAACTCGGTGTCTTATTAAACACCTTCTCTTGCAGTTCACTCTGAATGTGGACAAAGATACGAAGGAAGAAGTTACAGCTGATCAGAACGAAAACGCGGTTCAGTACCACGTGCAGAATGCCAATTACGAGATGTGGGTAGTTGACGACTTCAACCGGGTAGGATACGTTTTTAACTTCATTGCACTTGTCATTATAACCATCGTCATTATCGTCATTTCTGTCGTAGGCTAATATCTCTCCGGAACGTTGCAATTGGACAATGTTTTATAGTAGGCTACCAAAGGTCTTAGGTTCATTTCTATTCTGCGTGTAGACCGAAGTTGAGTGGGTGAAGATCCGCTCCCACCATCCGGGTCCTTGTGTGGCTGGGTCATCCGACCTGTCAGTTACTCTCCATGGCAGTGGGTGGAAAAGAAGGCGCTGGTGTTTAATAATAATGAAAATAATCTCTGAGAGCTGGTTCTATCTGGTTGTGATTGTATAGAATACAGTGGCGTAACTAGTGGTGTGCAAGGGGTTAAAACAAAACGACTGCCTAAACGAATTCTTGGCAGACTTTCAGCATAAATTTATTTTTTCAAATCAGCAATGGCATATAACAACAATCACATTTTTCTTAAGCCCAAATTACAGTAACTATACGGTAATAAACTAATAACTGTATCAGTTTACCTGATACCAATGGATTCTGATGTATACACGAATTACAACTTACCAGTAACATTACTACAAAAACATTGTGAAGGATCCCTGAATGGTCTGGTAAGGGAAGGAGGCCTATGTTGGTGACACCATGAGTAACGGCACTGGGTGACACCAACCCTAATGATGCAACTGGTACAATACAATGCAATTGTGATTTGAAAATGGCCTGATTACCGATATGTGCACTGAAGTCTAGTTTCTTCTGGTTACTTGCTAACAGGTAAAAGACATTTAATACTTTGTCTTTATGCAGGATATCCAAGTGATGAAAATACAGACAAAAACTGAAACCAACTGTTACGCTGTTCCATTGAACAGAACAGCAGCAGCTGATCCATCAAAGGTCAAGGCCCCATCGAATGTCGACGCTAAGGTCAGTGACTTCATAATCTGAATCAACTTACTTTGTACAGTATTACAATAAGGTGATTGGTGTGTGAAACAGGTTGTTCAGATGCTTAAATTATATATGTACTAGACGTTGCTACCCGGCTTAGCACGGGTTATCTCTACCTTTATAATTATATCGTTCCCACTCGATTTGCGTATAGTTAACTTTGGCTGCTTTGGCTGGGACTCACCAGGTACGCCCGTGTATTTTAATGTGCTCTGTCCTATTATATCGTTCCCGCTGGATTTAAAAAAATGTAAAATGTAAACCTTCGCTTTTTATAGCGACCGAATATTTATAGCCTGGACCCTGCTCATTTTTCAATGAAGTGATCGGATGAGTGCCAACCCTTCACCACCGCTCGACCGTTTGAATGGACGCCACGCCATTTAGTAGGCCTATACCCGTGCAAGGACCGTGCAAGCCCAAGATTTAAGTTTATGAAATAAGCCAGCATCGGGAAGCGAACCGCGATCCGCACGCTCTCTATAGCAAAACAGAGGCGCATGAGATGCAACATACGCAGCTCTTACCAGTGTAGCTAAATGAAGTCTTTAGTTTTTCTGAGAAATCCCGAAATGCTTTGCGACTGCTCAATTTAGGAGGCCGTGTGCCGTATGAGGTTATGAGAAATCAGAAATGGTGGCGTAATTTGCAACGGTAGCCACAACTTCGAAATTTTCAATGTCCATATAACATCAGCATTTAAAGTAAATTGCGAGCTGAAAATAGTCGAGTTTAGCCTACCGACAAATTCCCGTAAGAATGTTTTGTAAAAAAATTCAAATCGTTAAAGCGTTTCTTTTCGGAGCCATTAGTGGGCTGGATTAACAAACAAACAAGCAAACAAACGGAAGGACAAACTTTGAGAAATAAAGTATAGATATATATGTACAGCATTATTCATGTATGTAAGCTTTTATGCAAGCATACTTGTCTATTAGGTATATATAAATAATTTCACGACGACTCCTATGGCCAATAATATTATGGTACATGTCGGTTTTACGACCCCCAAACATTTTTCATATCGTCACTTTAAAATGGAAGCTGGATTGATGGAAAAAATTGTTTCCCGATATGGAAGTGGGATTGATGAAAACATTCCTGTGTTTAAACAGAAGCTGGATTCATAGAAATAATTTTTCCCGTAAATAGAAGCTGGATGGATGAAACTAATATTTCGATTGAATATATCCTGTATTTTAGCGTATTTTATTATTTATCTTGTCTGCCTGCGTAAATGGAAGTTGGATTGATGAAAATAATTCTTTGCGTAACTAGTAGTTGGATTGATGGATATGAGGAATTTTTAATCACGTAATATAATGAAGAATTTTGGGGTCGTAAAACCGACAAGTACCAATATTATTCGTATAAAGGCAGGTTCACGACATGCCACACACTTTCTTTCTAAAAAACCTTTATTTTAGAGTCTGAAGAAACTGTCTATTAGCAACTCTCTGAAAACTCCCTTCCGCACATCATATACCGTTACACGAAGAACTTGAAGGAGTGGACAGCTCTTCGTCAATTGGAACACACCGTCCCACTAGCGACTGCCTTAAAATACCTATGGACGAGACATGCCGCAACATGAATCTATGCGCAAACTCTTCACTATCAAGTCAACCCGCTCTTCCCAATCATCCTCCGTTCTCACTCTTTCTGGACCCCGGTCAATACTTATCTCAAATTCTCCAACTGAGTCATATCCAGCCATGGGCGGAGTTTATCAGGGGCTAGGGGGGAGGCTAAGCCCCTCCATGAACCCACAGACGTTTCTTTACTACATGGCTCTTCTGAACATTGAATGTGATCAAAGACTTCTGACGGCTGCTTTAGTCCCCGAAGATCTGGTTCTCATGTATGCAAACCGTGGAAATCGACGCTTACAGCTGCAAGCGTAGTCGACTATATAGTCGCAGTCTTCGATGTAAGGCCAGCATGTATTTTTTTAAGCAGTAAAATCCAAGTCTTCTCACCAGAAGGCCGAAATGAGTACCAAGTATGCTCAAAATACATTTGGCGGCTGGGGCAAAACCCCAGACCCCGACTGAGAGGCTCAAATCGCCCCCAAACCCCCTCCGTTTTATGGGGGCCGCTTGCGGCGAAGGAAGGAAAGGTGAAGGTATGCTTTAGCCCCCCCATGAACTAAAACCACACTCCGCCCATGTATCCAGCACTGCATCACGTCTCTGGACTTTTTCGGTTCATACACCATTATCGCCAATCAGCCACAATCATCTGACTCCGACTCCTCTATTCATCAAACCAAGGCTTTTCACTCATTACTAAAATCAAAGAGTCTAACCCCGACTCGCCTATGTGTACATGTATGTATGATGCGATTAACACTAGAAGTACCGAGAAATCGAACTTCCTAGAAGCACCAAGGGGGTCATTTTGACCCCACATAATTTATAATGCAAATTCAATTAAATTGACTATCAACTTTATTAAGTATGTTTGATTCTTTGTATCTTGTTAAAGTCTTTGTTTGTTCTTTGGTGGTATGGATGTACAATTGTACATGTAAGCATAAAATTCTATCGTTAGTAAAATCGATTAACTGAAACGATTTCGCTCAGTCGGTGTATTCTACAATTTACAGCAAAATACTACGGAAAGACTTACTTATGAGGTATCGGGCACTCCAGTATCGGACGCGTCTTTCTTGGGTAAGAAAGCGAAAGCACTCTGCAAAGGAATCTCAGTCTACTGGATGTATCCAAAATGCGGTGACGGTGAGATCTTCAATCAAATCTAAGAATATATATAGAATTTTTAAAGGTTAATTTTGAAGATGTTGAACGCTTAAATTAATTGAAAAAAGACATTAGAGACAAATAACAATATGTTATCTAACCTTAGCTTTTCCATTAAAATTTTGTCCAATTTGGACGTGCCAAGGCTTAATTCTTGGTGGTTATTGACGATGCCATACTCAACCTCAATATGTGCAGCTCGCCATTGCATCATTGAATCCGAAATCGTCAGGTCGTATGCGGATCAAATTGTATGCGTGTAATGTGCATCCGGTGCTAAACTCATTTAAATGAATACTGGCCAACCTCTAAACGGTTGACTATAATTGTTCACGCACATATCCGCCTCTGATTTTCAGCCAAGGTCTGTAGGCCTTACTTTTCCACCATGGCCTGTGATCTTCAGCCATGACCTCTGCTCTTCAGCCATGGCCTCTGCTCTTCAGCAAAGGTCTGTACTTTTCCACGATGGCCTGTGATCTTCAGCCATGGCGTCTGGTTTTCAGCCATGAGCCCTTCCTCCGATCAGTAACAAGGACAGTGTTGCGTGTCATTCCACAAACCGTGAGATTCCAAATTAATTTAAATTCTTTGTCAAGATTGACCAATCTACACCTGTAAATCGTCGCATAAATATTTTGTTTTTGTTTGCAGAACTGAGGGCAATGGAGAGACAGAAGCGCGCTCTATGCTACAGATGTTATTACTACTATTATTACCTCAATGGTTATTTATACTATCGTTACATCTGCTATTATTATTTTTGTTGATAAACGACAGACAACATGACCGATCGGGAAACATTTTGCGGCACCCCGATTTTATTTCTCGTTTCAACGCTTCTCGCTATTGTAGAATATTAATTAGTAAATGACAGACAACATTATAACGATTAGGATTCGTAATGCCTAACTAATCCACGCTTTTTGCGTCAAATTCTTAGGCTTGTAGTTTGAACGCTCTATTCTACCTTGCTTTCAGAATTATAAAGTATGACTGGCAGACTAAACTAATTTTCTTTGGCTGATACGAATACGTTAAAGTCTATTGCAAATACAAAGGTATCGATATTTGCAGATGGTATACGAGAGGCAAGAATTATTTTTACATGTTTACCTTCTGCTTTCTAATTTGCTTATTACATTCAGTTTGCATTCTGATAACTTTATTCTGAATCATTTACATCGTCTTTACAAAAATGTTGAACTTTTAAGTGTGAATTATTTTCGTTGTGGTTGTATTCAAAAATAACTAAAATATGGATCAGTGATGCAGAGCATTTTTTGTGGAAAATATTGCAACTATTATGCGCTTTTATTTACAAAATAGTGAATTTCTAAATTGCAAATTGTACTTTTAGTTATAAAAGAAAGTGGACCATTTTGACATTGCAAAGTGTAATTTTATTTATAAAATCCATAATTTTGTATGAAAGTTTCAAGATTGATTTCGAACGATTGAAACCGAAGCTTACTGTTTATTTTAATTTAGAATATAAAATCTGTGTAACATTCATACACGCTGGAACAAAGATGAAGACTTTCGACCTGTATGGTCTATTAAAAAATCTTTTAATTGTGATGCTCAACGTGTTCATTGTCTTATACCTACCACCTATATATAGCTTAAGGTCCCTAAATACAACCTGAGAGTTTGCAGGAGCCAGAGTGAGATTGAGTTAGGTGTTAGTTAAGTCGATGGAGTTTGAGGACAAGTCGATAGAGTTAGTGGTCAAGTAGCTGAGTTAGGATTCAAGTCGATAGAACTAGAGGTCAAGTCGATTGAGTTAGTGTTTAAGTCGACAGCGTTTCGGTAACGGTCGATAGAGTTAAGGAAAACTCTCCATGGCTTCCAGTGCCCCAGTGCATTCAGTTCAAAATTCTCACACTTATGCGCAACTCTCTGCTCGGGGTAGCTCCTTCATACCTCCAGGCCTTATGCACATGGTTTCTACACTCCTGGTCGCTCTGCCTTCCGCTCGGCCGCTAGGGGCTTTCTGGCTGTCCCTCGCATGCGTGGCGCAACTGATCAATCCAAGAGCTTCGCTTATGTCGGCCCCTCCAGTTGGAACCACCTTCCGCATGACTGGGGCCTTCAGCTCCTCAGCCTTTCTCTTCCTCTGTTTCGGAAACGCCTGTAGACTATCTTATTTGTTAGAGCCCTGGGTTGCATAGGCTTTGAGTTTATTTGAAATAAAGAGAGCTATGCAGTAAGTGTGTAGATCGCCAGCTGGTAAACTTCTATGGTTTTGATTGTTGCCTGTGCATTAAGATACTAGCGCTATAGCAGTCATTAAACTGGTTTCTACTAGATGAGATGAGATGAGATGAGATGAGATGAGATGAGATGAGATGAGATGAGATGAGATGAGATGAGATGAGATGAGATGAGATGAGATGAGATGAGATGAGATGAGATGAGATGAGATGAGATTAGATTAGATGAGATGAGATGAGATGAGATGAGATGAGATGAGATTAGATTAGATTAGATTAGATGAGATGAGATGAGATTAGATTAGATTAGATTAGATTAGATTACGTGTTTTGTTCTGGTTTTAAAGGTGTGGCGAAATTAAAATGCACAGACATAGAAGAAGAAGAGCAGTCCCTTAAGCTAGCCCTGAGGCAGCCATGGGTATCAAGTGTTAGAGACCTCATTTTCTTAGCCTCGGCATATGAGGACGGGTGGCCAATCCTCTTTCTCACTGTCTCATCTTCCCACTGATAGTGCTTGGTCAGTGTACTCATTATAGCTGAGTTGGCTCGGGGTGCTAGTGGAACAGAAATGTCGAACCAAATCTTCTGTCTTGGCGGGGATTTGAACCCCCGACCTCTCGATTGACAGACCAGCGCTTTAACCACTACACTATCGAGCACCCCCCCCCCAGCACCAGAAGAAAGTGCAAATAAGAGCTCATAAAATGGTTCGGAGTTGCAGAGATCTGAGTTTCTGAGCTATGACAAAATGCTGAAGGTATGGCTAGCAAAATGGAGACAACGAGAACATAGAAGGCCAAATTGAATCTTATAAGATTATCACCATACGCAGGAGGGAGTGAATTGGAAAGAAGGCAGTGCATTCTCTAACTACATCTCCAAACTCTCGCACTCCTGTCACTAGAACGCCCAAGCATCATTATATCGCTCTCATCCTCAAATCACACCATTGGCTAAAAATCCCAGAGCGAATCCACTTCAAAGTCCTGTCGATAACCGACAACTCTCTAAAACACTCCCAGCCCAAATATCTTCGCGAACTCTTCACCATCCAGCCAACCCGCTCTACCCGATCATCGTCCGTTCTAATTCTTTCTCGATCCTCGGTCACAACTCATCTCGGGTTCTCCAACCGAGCCATATCCAACACTGTACCGCGTCTCTGGAACGCGTTGCCTCCTGAATTCCGCACTTTTTTAGTTCCTCCACCATCAGTACCAATCACCCACCATCATCTGCCTCAGGCTCCTCTATCCATCACCCTCACAAACTTTCCCCTCGAAACTAAAGACTCGCCTCTTCAAGAACTCTTACCCCCGACTCACCTGATCCTCTACCTTCCAATTCTCGACATATATAAACGACACCTACCTTAACAGCTGCTCTGACTCTCTGATCCCTTGGAAACCGGACTCGGACCTCCTTCGGACTACTCTCTCTGACAACCCTTCTGACTAGACGCAGCGCTCGTGAATATAAGCTGGTGCCGTGCGCTTGACTTTGGAGTGGCGCTTTAGAAGTTTGGAGATTACGAGTACGAGTACGATTGAATGAGGTTCTTTAAGTAAGCTAAGTACTTTAAGTACTATAATAAGCGACTCAGGCTATAGATAAAAATTAGGAACGTGAAGCAGAAATTTTTGTTGTAGACTTATTGTGCTGTCTGAATGTTATGTTATATTAAAATATTTAAATGTGGTTCGAGATGTCTGCTCCATCTGCATCCCTAACCAACTAAGCTACAATGAATAAACTGACCGTACACTGTCGCTAGAAAGATGAGACGGCGTGGGAGAGGACTGGCCGCATGCCTGAAAACTTCTATTTCTGTCAGTAAAGATGCTGGCCCGGATCGAAAGCGCCTCTGATTCAAGTGGCGCTATATAAATATTTGATCACAATTACAGTTGCAATTATATGCCGAGGTTAAGGAAACGAAGTCGCTAAAACTCCTTCTCCTCACCTACTCTCATTCTTCGTCCTCTTCTCATTGCCATTTATTTCTCCTTTTCCTCCCCCCTCCTACCCATGCCTGCCTCTCAGGCTAGCTTAAGTGACTGCTTCTCTACTTCTCCATTTCGTTCTTTTTCTCTTTCTGCATTTCCTTCATTCCCTCCTCCTCTCATCTCCGTCTTCTTCTCCTTCGCATTCTCCTTCTCATTCTCATTCTGCAATTCCTTTTTCTTCTTGTTCCTTCTCCTCCTCTTCTTGTTCATGTTCTTCTTCTTCATGTTTTCTTCTTCTTGTGCTTGCTCTTCTTCTTGTTCGGGTTCTTGTTGTTGTTGCTCTTCTTTTTGTTCTCCTTCGTCTTGTTCGTGTTCTTGTTCTTACTCTTGTTCTTGTTCTTGTTCTTCTTTTTTTGTGCTGGTCTATTAAATTTCTATCCTTAGCTAACATTTTACATCATTTAGGCTTGCGTAGAGATCGCCACTGATTAGTTTTCATGGATCGGCGCTACATATTTTTTAATTACAATTACGATTACATCCAATCAAGTATTACATTACATTGCGTGATTACGATAAGCAGACGGTGAGGATCGGTTGAGTGGAGACGGATGGAGCCATCCGTGGGAATGAGGCTTCGTCTTTCCACGCTCATAAACAGTCTACGATAAGCAGCACTACAAGCCCCTCAACCCACCCAAACAGCAGCCAACCCCCTTTTTCTCTGCCCTCCCCCAACCCAGCCCTCCCTCGCCCATCCAGCCACCCACCCACCGAGCCCCATTCCGCTGTTTCAATGGAGCCCGTGTTGCCCGTAAGAGCCTCAAATTGGTGTTCTGCTAAATGTTGAACGCCTCTTCCGTTTGCCTCTGGACCTTCGCAGTTATCTCATGCCTTGATATCATATCCATTAGCGATAGAAAACTACGACCGACGTCCCCGTGAGTGCGTCTCTCTGTCCGCCTGCCTCTCCTGCTGGCTCTGTCTCCATCGCATCTCCTGTAGTCTGTCTTCTTATCGTTCGTCTCTCGTTCGTCGGCCCATACCAACACGATGTTTACCTAAACGGTTTCTGCCGAGTGATAGACCGCTGTGAAGCAAAATGTGATCCGGGCGAAAAACGGTTCCGGTAAAAATTGCTTTTCGTTCACGTGAATATAGTAGGCGGATATTCGTTTCTAAGAGTAGAACTCTTCTGTCGAAACCCTTTTGTTTCGCTTTGTTCGATAAAATCATGTCTTTTCCTGATTACCCGCCATTGGTTGATGCCTTCTACAATAGGAACCGGTGCTCTGGTCGTTTTTGATTAATAATAAAGATTTTTACGACTTCAAATTCTAGACCTGTTGGGCTTTTACTTAGCCATTTTTTGAAATACCGTTTCGGAAATATTACTTTCAAAGCACACAGCGTAGTTTCAAATTCTCCTCACTGTCTCAGGCAGACATATTTCTAGGGTCATTGCTGGTCCTCAATGTGCCACTTGTGGCAGGCTAGCTACATGTAAGTTAATCTAATGACATCAAATGTCATAATGTCCAAGGCATTAATCGATTGTCAGTTTAATCCATTGCAGAAGACAGGATGATCCATTGGAGAAGGCATGATTATCACCCGTGGACCCATTGAACGTGCGAAAAGTTGACTGTGTCTGAAAGGTCTTTGCCTCCGAACCAATTTCGCACCACACCATCATAATTTTCTTTAGGCCTACAACTTGTTTCCAGGTCGTCGTTTGTCGGTTGAGCGTCAGAACGGGACATGGTTCTCCTGATTGGACCAGACGACGACGGAGGAGGAGGATGCAGAGGATGATGTCGGTGCCTGAAGCAGCAGCAGCAGCAACAGAGGGATAAGTGATGCGGTTGTTGAGCTCTTCTCCACCTGGTTCCTGACAAAGAAGACAAGTGGACCGAACAGAGGAATCGGTTCATCAACCGACGATGATGAGCTGAGATGCGATTGCTCGTTGCTGAGAACGCATGTAGCTGAATGATTCAGTCGAATGAATCATTGGATATGGAAAGAATCATCAAAGACTGATTCAGACCAGGTATAAAGCACCGTGATTTTTAACTTTTTTTGACGGGCTGCATTGGTTTCATAGTCACTTTTTACAAACTCCCGTCGTTAAAGTTTTAAGTATGTTGCAAGGCTTCGAAGCGATTGACAATTGAAAAATAGGGAAATGAAAGACCTAAGAGCAATTGAAAGAAATTGAGAACTGAAAGATCATTTGGAGATTCAAAATTTAAACTTTTAGACTACAGAATTGAAGAGATTTTGGATTGATAAAGATAGAGGATTAGAAGATACCAAGGACTTCAAGCGATTAGCAATTAAAAGAAATTCTGAATTGAAAGATTCAGTGATTGAAAGAGACATTGAATTGAAAGATATCAGCAAATGAAAGAAATTGAGAATTGAAAGATAATAGCAATTGAGAGCAATTGGTTATTGCATGTAGGCAATTAACAATTGAAAGAGATCGAAATTTAAAGCGACAACAAGTTTGAAGAGATTTGGGATAGAATGAGATAGGCTATTGGATTTGAAGAGATTAAGGATTTAAGGGATTCCGTATTTTAAAAGGAGTAAAAGATTAAGTTTTAAAGATATTGCGGATGTGTTGAAAAACGCCAGGCAGAAAGGACTTCTTAGCAGAACAAATTATTATTGTTTCTTGAAATAACCACCTTATTCAGATGAACAACTTAGACTACATCAGCCGATGCCTTTTGCACTTGTTTCCTGCATAAAAGGAACTGTAACTTAATTAAAAAGAAAACACAATTCGACTCGTCTGCGCTGGAATAATCTCAAAGAGCAACCTTCTTCGTTTAGTAGCCTAAGTCGAAAAGGAATTTTATCCTTGTGAATAAATCGCAGTTGAACAACTGCTACAGTAATATGAAGTGAAAACGTCTATTTAAAGTTTGTATCTCGAAGTTGAATGGCAACTACCAAAGCCACAGCAGAAAATTCACATCCATTGACTTCCACAGTCCAGTATTCGAGAATCCGCCAACTTCTTCTGATGAAGGTCTGAACGGAAGTTTAAGAGGACGTTCGGTTATGAATAGCAAGACCCGAGCTGTCAAATTCAGCGTGGATTAACCTCTATAAGTTTCCCTACAACTCTGAAACGACAGTCATCAGGGTGTTCCTTTAGATTGGAGGAAGCACTGAAACAATGAGTTACCTGGTGGGACGAACGACGTTGACACAACCCGCGACATACGGCACCCTTCCACCCGATGCCTTCGACAGCTTCTACAGCGGTCCACCCAACAGCTACCACCAGCGCGACGCCTGCCTCAACCCTCTCCTTACATCTGACTGGGCCTCAACGATGCCCCTCGAGTCTCTCCCTTACCAGTACGGATGGGGACATGCCATTTCGACGGCCACCCTATCGCTACAGTCCTCTGGCATCCCAGAGACGAGGGCCTCTGCTGCTGGGTACGCCTTGAGTTGCTACAGCGACTGGGCGGTTGGAACGCAGCAGGGAGCAAGTGATGGAGGACAGATCGATTGTGGTTTCGGAACGAACCGAAACTGTCTGGAAAACCGGTTCCCGGAGAACGCGGAGAACCAGCGCGAGGGATTGACTTCCGTTGCTAGGGGACCTGCGGATTCAGTCTCTTCCGGAAGCAATGGGGACGTGAACGAGGTCAAAGGTGAGAGTTCATAGTTAAGAATTACCAGATCATCGGTAAACAACAAGTGTACCTGGCCAAAAGGCAGAGAGAGAGAGAAAAAGAAAGAAAGAGACAGACAGACAGACAGACAGACAGACAGTCAGATTGTCAGAGACAGATAGACATAGAGAGAGAGAGACTTGCGGGTATCGAGAAGCAGACGAGCATAGAGACAGACCCATAGACACCTAGAAATAGACAGTCAGACAAGCATATTTAATATCTTACAATGAAAGGCTACAGCTTTATGATGGGGTCTATAATTGTGCATGCAAAATATACATAATATACACCTGTTACAGTACATGTACGTATGAAAGCATTTTCAGAAGAATTATTTTAACATTACCCCGGTAATCGTTTTTATTTCAATTGGTTTTATTCATTAATGTTTAATTTTTGTTTTCAGTCGTGTATTCGTTGTAATTTATTCAAATATTTTTGTCAGTGTGAAAGCAGACTCAAAGAAGACGTGGAGTAATTGTTATCGAACATTTATATAGCGTTGCTGAAAAAGCAAAGGGGCCGTTCACATATTATATAACGCAAAAAATCTCAATTTTTGCCTACCCCCCACCCCTAATAACGTTACATAACAGCAGCTGTGACCCCCCACCCCTATATTATATAACATATATGCTTCCTACCCCCTACCCCCCAGATGACAACAGCAGATATGGATTTCTTACTATCGTCAGTTGTAGACACAATTTCTTCCTCATTTGACTTCGAGTTGAGCTCTGTCGATTTATTAGAAACACCAGCCTTTAGTTTAGCAGCAGCTGCGGCTGTTTCACTGGCTTTGATGAAATACATCAAGGACTGAGTCTTGCTCTTTGTTGTCAGTTCACGCAGTTTCTTCAGCTCACTTTCAACTGCATTCAGTTTGGCACCGTCGTCCTTTTCTTGCTTGACTACATCATATATTTTCTTGGCCTCGGATGTGTGATATTCATTGCTTCTTTGCGGGTATGCTTTGACAACAGCTTGCCGAATTACATTGTAGTGATTCATTTCAACAACTGCAGTAAAAATATCATCATACGCCAAATTAGCTATGTAAAAAAGCCATCTGAAAATTGTGTACTCTCTCGTGCTAATGATGCTTAGACCAGTATGGAGCTCCTGTACATCGTAATAATGGCGCTGAATTTACTTGTATTAATTACGGCAACTAAATTGGGTAGTCGACGAATGTCACCAATGATGTTACCACTACTCTACGCCCCCACCCCCGAAATTTTATATCTCGTGTACTATTTGAAAACTTGTACTACTACTAAATACATTATCCCCTACTTATAAATCATTCATCACATCACTCATTTATCACCTCATTCGCTCATTCATCACCTCATTTAAGCTGCCGTAACTTACAACACCACTATTCTAATTATCTTATTTTCAACTTGTAGCTGTCAGAACTGAGTCAATGGTATAATAACCAATTAATTCATGGCTAACTCTCAGAGCTATTAAAGACAATTTTGTTACCTTATACTTGTCACAAGTTGCGACCTGTCAGTGTGATACTTTGACTATTAAACGAAATTTATTGATTTCTTGATTGAGAATGCGTCCTAAATGAACAATATGGCCACCCTCGAATAGTTTGAAATAGAGCGCTGCTACCTACCAGCTAGCCACATCCCATATTATGCAAAGCACTGAGTGAGTAAGTAACTAAAACACAATTAGTAATGAAGAATATTTATTAAAATATTACAGTGAAAGTCCAATGGTCAGACAAACAAGCAAAATAGCATAAGCTGAAAAAGTTTGTTATATAACGAAACCTTGAACCTACCCCACCCACCATAAACCTATAACGCTAACAAAACAGGAACCCACCCACCTACCCCTTGAGCGTTATATAATATGTGAACGGCCCCAAAAATAAATCAGAGACGCTCTCTGCGCTAGACTATAGGCCTAATGTAAGATCTCATAAAGAACTAGAGTATTACATCAGTTAACAGAACAATGCACGGTAAACTAGAAGAAGAGTCGCCAGTTGTGGGCCCACGCACACACGTAGCAACGAATTCCCGTCGACAGATGACAGATGTAATTCAATCGCAGATTTGTATAGCGCCTTTTCCAGAGACACTCATCAGAAGCGTTCTCGACCTAACGATGGAAAACCAGGAGAGATGGCATCGTGCTCAGTATTTAAATGTCTCATTCATGACACCGTCACTCTGCTCCGAATTGAAATCATGCTTGATTTCTAGCATAGTTGAAACATGATGCTTCATTAGTCTTCGTCTTCGTCACGAACCAATCATGCGTTTCATTACTGCAGCTGCGTATACTTCACTATTGAGAACTGTGTGTATTTACTTTTTAACGACTAGCTGTGTGGTAACAAAGACCATTAGCGTCGCCCTCCTCCTTTATCCAGGCTTGGGACTGGCACTGTCAGAAAGCGAACAGTGGCGGAGTTACTATTGAGAACTTCTTCGATGCCAGGATTTTCGGTCGTGTGTCGATCATCACTGAATATTTGTATTTTATCGTATTGTATCTAAACATTTATAAATCGTGCCTTGTAGGATGAACCATTCAGAAGCGCTCCCAGTGCAAGACCCTGAGAGAAAAAGCACGTTTAAAGAAAGGAGAAAGAGGAGGAGAGGTTGCCAGAAAGAATTGTAGTGCGAGCTGTAGTAGAAAGAGCATTCCAAGGAGAGGGACCAATTGATATGAGTCAAAGTGCAAAACATTCCGTTCATGAAAAGTATTGGAATCAGGAGCACTTTATGACGGCATTGGTAGTGCGCGATGGTTCTAGTGTTGAGCGTGATGGACTGTTTGTTGTCAACCAAGAGGTCGTGGGTCAAATCCCCGCCAGGGCAGAAATTTATTTCGAGATTTCTGTTCTACTTGCGCCCCCTACCCAACTCAGTTATAATGAGTACACTGACTGTACACTGTCGGTGAGATGATGAGACGGCGAGGAAGAGGGCTGGCCATCCACCCCCATATGCAGAGGCTAAGAAAATGAAGTTGCTAAGTCTTTATACGTCTGGCTGTCGGGACCTTTTATTGGACTGTTCTTCCTTCTCTTATTCATTAAGACAGATGGCAAAACGAGACATAAATATTACAGTAGTGCTACCAATTCAATGTCAAACGCAGGCCTGGATTTAGGCATGTGCACTAGGTGCCAGTGCACCGGGGCCTTCACCACAAAGGGGCCTCCACCACAAATGCAAGAATTTTTTTACTTGTGCTTCACAATTGATTATGAAATATTTCAGCAAACTAAGAAACAGTTAAAACTTAAAAGGTCCGAAGTTAGTTTCAGGTATGATCCAGGAGGAGAAATTTTTCTTAGACATGTCTCCTCCTGGATCATACCTGAAACTAACTTGTTACTACCCCCTCGAAAATTCAGGGAAAACAGTCGTTACTACCCCCTCGAAAATTTTTGAACAACACTCGCTACCCCCCCTCCCGGTCGTCAACTTTTCGAATATGTTGGGCACTGCGTGCCTGGTGTGCGGCGTGCTAAGGGGCCTCCACCACAGCGGTGTACTGGGGCCTCCACCTAAATAAATACGGCGCTGGTCAAACGCACAATTTTGCAACGA
Source organism: Aporrectodea caliginosa (assembly GCA_020284085.1). Lineage (NCBI taxonomy): Eukaryota > Metazoa > Annelida > Clitellata > Crassiclitellata > Lumbricidae > Aporrectodea > Aporrectodea caliginosa. The sequence goes on from JACEVL010001390.1 coordinate 20,303, forward strand.
AACAGTGTCTCATATTTCGAAGAAAACTTATGTCGAACTTGCTGTGGACTCCACGAGAACTTAGTGCGGCGTTATTTAGCCATGTGATGGAATACCTACTATCTAAATTAGGACAGAATAAAAAAGATCTCTCCCAGAATTAAGTCATGTCGAATATGAAAATGGTCTACCGTGATGTAGTTAATCCTCTTTCTTTGCTTTCGGTACTTTAACCGTTCTTTCATATCGATTGTATCCAGAACTTCTTTCAAGATCCTTCATACCCTAAAGCATCTTCAAACGCTATAGCGTTTGAAGATGCTTTAGGGGACAGTCTAACAGTTAGGAAAATCCTAGTACTGGTCTATATATTCTCTTCTCAGTCTCATAGAGGCCTACTTGTAGTTGCTCACTTATAGTTTTACTTGATATACTTTTACCTTGTGTACTTTTATTTGTACTTAATTTATCTATTCTTGTACTGTTGTATTTTTATTGCTATACTTGTAGCATACTTGACGTAATTGCACTTTTGCTCATACAATTTAATATGCTTCACTTGCACTACTTTTATTTGGATTGCGCGACAACTCGACTACAGACTTTTCGTCTACGAGTGTATCTGTATTCATTAGGGCTAATCAACAGAAGCCGCTTTCTTATAGTTTCGCTAAAACGTGCTAAATATTCTCAGGAATCCAGCTTCTATTTACTGAAATAATTATTTTCATCAATCCAACTTCTATTGAATGGAAAACTTAGTTTCATCCATCCATCCAGCTTGGTATCCAGCTTCTATTTACGGGAAAAGTTATTTCGATCAATCCAGCTTCTATTTCAACACAGAAATGTTTCATCAATTCCACTTCCATTTAGGGAAACGGTTTTTTTCATCAGTCCAGCTTCCATTTTAAAGTGACAATAATTTTATGAAATAATTTTGGTAGAATTTAGTAGGCGAAATGTCTGTAGACGAAGTGTCGTAGACGAAAAGTCCGTAGACGAATTGCCGTGACACCTTTTATTCGTACTTAATTTATTTGTTCTTGTACTGCCATGGTGTATTTCTTCATGATGCATTTGCCCTTCAGATACTTGAACTAATACTGATTTACCACGCCAATGTGTAAATGATCAAATGTTCATACCAGAGTTATTGAAAATCCGCTTAGCATATAGGATTGCAAAAACTTAGTGCATGGCGTCACTCAAGAATTTTTCTGTTGCATTATTAGCGATGCGCTTTTGTTGGCAATTGAAAACTATGTAGGCCCTATTCATGTCAGCAAAAAACCTAAAACTGGGCCTTTCAGGTCGCTGGACCACGTGCCTGTAATAGTCTTCCTGCGCCTATTCAGGAAACCAAAAGCCTTTCTGCTTAAAACAAACCAGTTGAAAATGCACTTGTTGTGTAATTCCGAGCTTTGGCATTTGCGCTGACAGTTATGTGTAAAGGTTCCATCCTACTGACTGACGATGGTATAAAAATTGTCGTAATTACAAATACAATGGCAATTTCCATCTATAGTTTTACGCTACGGCTATGTATTGTATAGTTTGTATACTTTTATACTTTTTCGTCTGAAGCTGGGCTCCGAGTATTTCTGAGTTAAATACTAATTGTTATCTCAGGATTTATTTAGCGTCCTAAAAAGCTAAATCGTAGAAAACAGCTTAGGCCTATTCACAAGAGCTTGATATAAAACAAAATCGATGAGACATTGTAATGCAATTATACAAGTCTCTCAAAGCCACACAAAAACCACGTCAGGAAGACCAGCTTTATCACCGGTGCTATATAAAATTTTGTATTGTATTTTCGTTTATTTCATAACTTGAACAAATAAATCCGCAATATTCAGGTCGGTTCGAATTAGAAACACTATACAATACAATGCAATACAATATGATGATGCACTTCTTACAGAGTTCGGAAGTGATCATTGAAGCCAGGCAATAGGAAATAGACCTATCAAACGGACAAGGTATACCTGGACGCCGGAGACGTATCTTTCTTTACCCAATACAGCACAGTAAACGCTCCAAGGGAGGTACGTTTCAGCTTAGATGCAAGATCGTCTCGATATTGGAGAGTTACGAGCATAAGGACGTATACGAGAGTTCTGGATGGAGGGACCAGCAACTGCGGAATCTGAGGGTCAGGGAGGTTGACAGACGACGGATAAGGTGGATGAAGTTTGGAGCAGGAGTGAAAAAATAAGAAAACAAGACGCATGTGATTAGAATTTGATGAAAAGTATTGTTTTCAGTTCAACGTTCAACGCAGACTCCGATGGTTTGAACATGTAGACAGAATCCCACACAATGTACAATATGCAAGATTTGAAGAAAAAAGAAACAAAAGCAGACTAAGACTACACTGGATAGATAATATAAATGAGGACATAACAACACTTGGTCTAACACTAAGGGGAGCAGTGGACTTGAAAAATGACCGAGGACAATGAAGATCATTTATTCATACCCATCACCGCCAAATGCCTAGCGTCAGGAACTGATGATGATGATGATTGTTTTCAAATATATGAATGAAAGGCTTGAAGATAAGTTGCAAGAGTTTGGTGAAATAGTAGCATTGATCGCATAGTCGGCGTGGTCTTTTTTCAAAGAGGTGGACCAACTTCATGAGTTACTGTATACGTGAGCAGTAATTTTCTTGCAATTTCTGCTCAGGCCATTCAATTCATATTTAAAGGTCTGCAAGTATTGCATTTTACATGTATTACATTTTTTTATCGTAATCGTAATCGCACATTCCAACTTTCTGGGCACAAGCTTATTCACGAGCGCTTCGTCATGTCAGAAAACCCAGACAGAGACAGAGTCCAGCGGTAGCAAGGTAGGAATTAGATCCCGTTGCCATGGAAGACCAGAGAGAGAGACAGACAGACAGACAGCGAGAGAGAGACACACACACAGACAGAGACAGAGAGTGAGACAACGACAGAGACAGACAGAGACAGACAGAGACAGACAGAGACAGACAGAGACAGAGACAGAGACCGACAGAGACAGAGAGAAAGACAGAGACAGAGATAGAGACAGACAGAGACAGACACACAGAGAGAGACAGAGACAGAGACAACGACAGAGACAGAGACAGACAGAGACAGATACAGAGACAGACAGAGAGACAGAGACAGACAGAGAGACAGCGACAGAGACAGAGACAGACAGAGACAGAGACAGAGAGACAGGCAGAGAGACAACGACAGCGACAGAGACATAGAGAGACAGAGACAGACAGACATTCATTCATTCATTCATTCAGAGCATTTATATAGCGCCCCTTCAAGAAACTACTCAGGAGCGCTCCCGGCCCAGCCATGACTAAAGAAAAAAGACTTGAGGGACTTGTAGAACCCTGTCAGATGGCTTACAAGTAAAAAACGGAGCTTAACCCTAGGGCTACCAAGCTTTTTGTAACACGGACTACCAAGGGGGTGGTTACCACCCCCTGGATTTCGTGTTTAGTTTTACATATCATAACTTGTAATACAGCATTGGATTCAGCATTCATTTCTGCACAGAATGGTATATTTAGTTGTACATTATGTGAATGCACCTCGAAATTACATCACTTTTAACAACGGGACCCATTAATTAGCAATATTGTATATTATTGCGTACATTTTGTACTTTTGGATAAACAAATATAAGATTATGTGTGTTTTGAAACTAATCTATGTATAAAAGATACACAAAATCATCCCTACACATGTTTATATAGTATAAATGTACATCCATACATATATATCCATACATATATATCGGTTTACGTTATAACGCTGTATTCAGCCATTTTCACACAGATTACGCGTATTATTATTTATTTTGATCACTTCCGGTATTCACAAGACAAAGATGTAGGTATGCAAATGAAGCCCTTCATTCCCTCTAAAGAATGGTATCTTTGTTTCTCTTCCAGGAAGACAAATGAATACGCTACAGACAAAAAACTAAGGGGGGAGTCCTTCCATTCAGCCATTTTTCACGCATGTTACGCGTATTATAATTTATTTTGAGCACTTCCGGTTGTCTCAGGTCAACTCAGTGACCATGGAAATGTAGCCCCACATTCCCTCTATAGAATGGTATAATTTGTGTCTCTTAATATTAAATGACGGATAAGATATAGTCGAAAATCTAGGGGGGTGGTATCCACCCCCCTGGTACCTCGGGTATATTGGGTATAACTTTTGAACGGTGTGAGATATCATCTCACATTTTACCTCAAAACGTGTGCAAATGAACCCCCTACAGCTACCTAAAAGGTCAAATTTTTATTCCATACGGAAAAAGTTTGAAATGAAAAAAACCTAGGGGGGGTGGCAACCACCCCCCTTGGTAGCCCGAGGGTTAAGTGGTAGGTCATTCCAGATGGAAGGACCAACAACCGAGAAAGCACGGCGCTGCCTAATAGCGAAGCGAGTCCGTGGAACAAGGAACTCACCCCTCGTCGCAGAGCGAAGCACCCGACACGCTGGAACATCAGACACTGGGCGGCAAAGATCGCGCAAGTAAGATGGAGCGCAGCCAAGAACACAGCGAGAAACAAGAGCAGCAATGCGATATGAGATACGCTGAGACACAGGCAGCCAATGCAACACATCACGCATGCATGCAGAGACAGGAGAGTACTTAGGAAGCCGTCCAATAAGCCGAGCAGCCGAGCGTAGAACTCGATCTAGTCGCCCCAAAACACCAAGGCAGAGAAAGAAAGAAAGACAGAGACAGAGTTAGAGAAGGAGACAGAGGAACTGCTAAAGCTATAGATGCGTTTAGGACAAGATAGATAGAAGGGCGAAGGAATAAATTGACAGGAGGTATCTTGAAGATGAGCTAGAAAAATCACCTGTTACATTACAGCAGCCATCCTGTTACTAGCTACAATAGCCGCTTTCCTTTATCAGACAATTTCCGAGCATTCTGAGCCGCTCTGAGAATTCGTTTGGCACCGTAGCGCACCTTAGCCCTGGATAGAGTTTCCCGTCTCCTCCTTTATTTGCTCATTGTTATTCTCGATCCTTAAAACACAGTCATCAGAGTCTGGCTAACTTCCTTCAGCCTCTTAGCTCAAGTGTTTGTATGATTGAGTCCGTGTTTGTCTAGCTCCGTCAACGTATCCGTCTGGCTGGCTGTATGTCTCCGTGCCTGTCTCTCTATCCGTATGTCTGTCTGAATGTCTTTATGTCTGTCTATCTGTCTGCCTGTATGCCTGAATATCTGTCTGAATATCTTTGATTGTCTATCTGTATGTCTGCCTGTCTGTGTGAATGTATGTTCGAATGTCTGTCTGAACAGCTTTTATGTCTATCTATCTATCTGTCTGCCTGTCTGTCTGTGTGAGTGAATGTCTATCTGTCTGACTGTATGTCTGAATGTCCTTATGTTTGTCTATCTGTTTCTCTCTGTATGCCTGTCTGTCTCTCTAAATGTCTGTATAGACACACAAGTATGTCCACCTGCTTTTAAATAATCATTCTGTCTCAGACTTTGTTTCTTTGTCTGTCTGCCCATTTGCCTTTCTATGTCCGTGTGTCTGCCCGTCTCTGTCTGCCTATGTATAAGCACGTGTATCTATCTGTTTGGCCAGCTTCTTATGTCTGTCTGTATGCCTTAATATCTGCCTGTCTGTCTTTAAGTCTGTCTGTGTATCTGTGTGTATGTATGTATGTATGTATGTATGTATGTATGTATGTATGTATGTATGTATGCCTGTCTGTCTGTCTGTCTGTCTGTCTGTCTGTCTGTCTGTCTGTCTGTCTGTCTGTCTGTCTGTCTGTCTGTCTGTCTGTCTGTCTGTCTGTCTTTACCTATACCTACGTCTGTCAATCCGTCTGTCTATCCAGAGATAGCTGAGGGGTGACCGGTTAATGGTCGAATGGTATGCGATGATCTCCACCTCAACCTCTCCTCCTTCTCCTCCTCCTCCTCCTTCTCCTCCTCCTTCTCCATCTCCTCCTGCTCTTCGTGACTCTGGACCTATTTAGTCAACAGAACAAGAGGACCTCACACGAGGAGGAGTGGCTCTGCTGCCGTTCCGAGTATTAGCCCTGCAGCGGCGGCGGGGCGAGGGAGGGCCGAGGGAGGGAGGGAGGGAGGGCCGCAAGAGGGGCTCCTCCGTGGCTAAATAGACCACTTCTCTGATAAGACGCGTCACGATAAATGGTGCTTTATGTACCCCTAAATACACTCACGTGCACACGCTGTACGTGCGTGAAATAAAGCTGCATATATATATATATATATATATAATTTATACATACATAGTTACATACATACATTGATATAATAGCATATATATATATATAATTTAGATATACATATATATACATTATTATATTTATAATTTATATATACACATATACATTTTATGTATATAATTTTTATGAGTGAGGAAATAACACACATTGTAAGGCCTAAAGGTTTACACAGAACTATACTGTATATGAAGTAAGCTGATTGTAATTATGTACAATTGTACATGCATTATAGGCCTATATTATATATAATATGCACATGTTTCAAATATTTGTGCATTTTAAAAGCCCTCATTTCTTACAATATATATATATATATATATATATATATATAACATATACATTATATATAAGCCCATTATATAAGCCTTAGATAGGCATGCATGCTCCAGGACGTATATGAGATATATATATATATATATATATAGTTGTATGTATTAATGAACATTGTAAGTAGTTGTCTGCCATGCAGTGTTTTCTCAACAGGGCCCGTTTGGTAATGAGCAGAAGACCTCACAGCATCGTAGATCCTTCTACTTGATTGAGGTGTGGCCTGATATCATGATAAGCATTTCCTGTGTGTGATAATTGGTGGCTGACGTGATGATATGATTATGATTAGCTAACATCCAGGGAATACCGTGACTGATATAATTATGTAGAGCAATTTGATTTAGACATCCTTAGACCCTGACATTTTCGGCCGATTGAAAACCGAATATTTCATATGGACGATGTTGATGATATTGCTAAACTTTTAATGATGTTATCAATCATCATCGCCAACGTCATAATGCTCTCGTCATCGTCATCATTGTCTTCATCATCATCAGCAACAAAAAATAGTAGTTACAATAATAACACTAATAATGATAGTATACCGAGATTTAACCATTCCAAACGTGTTTTAATTCCCTCTGTACATATAATTATCTACTTTGCATGGGAAAAATAATCATAATATTAACAATAATAATAATAATAACAATAATAATAATAATAATCGTTTATTGATTCAAATTGACAAGTATACACTGTAAGATTACATAATTTAGAAGTAACAGACGATTACAAGTTTAACAGCCTAGGAATCGAATTTAACTGTGTGGCAGCCTGCAAGGCGCTCATCTGTCCCACTGCTCATTTTACAGTCACCCCTATGGAGTTGAAGGCTGAATCAACCTTATGGGGCTAGCGGGTATCGAACTCCTCCTTCTGCTCTTCCTGCCAGCGTGTTACCATTCAACCATCTCCCCGCCCTTGACGATTATGATGATGATGATAATAAAATGAAGACGATTTGTATAGCGCCGTAACACAGCCGAGGCCGAAGAAAAGAGCGCTGTACATGAGTTAAGAAACTCAATGACAGTCATAATTATGATATTTTAAAAGATAGGTCTTCAGATATGAATCTTGAGCTGGGTGGCAAACGATCCCAAACGCGGACCAGGTGCAACACAGAACTCTGCCGTTCACTTCCCAGCTTAAGCCACGGATTGCCAAACGCCACTGCTTAATGATAGAGACAAGTGCGCACTTGTGAACACCTATCCAGTCAGTCTCTTTATCGGATTCGTCTCGGAAAGACCTCCCTGGAAGTCGTCGACTGACAGGGTCGAAGAAAAACAGAATGATGGTCTCAACGAGTGATATTGGCAAGTCTTCCAATTTCACTCTGGGAGACCATCATTTTAATTACAGCGACCCCAGTTCTAAGGTTTTCTCGCGGACGACGTCAGATCAGAAAAAAATAAACATTTTATTATTATTAGTATTATTACTATCATTATTACTACCACTATGCTTATTACTATTTTTATTATTACTATGATTATTTTTACTATTATTATTTTTACGTTATTATTATTCTATAATAGCAAGTGCATAGTTTTTCAACTTGGACAATATGTCATAAAGTCTTTGTATTATCAGAAATTTACTCTGCCCTGTTTGGTTTTAGAAGCGGTATACGGAAGAGAAAGACCGAGTAGTATCGTCCGTAAAGAAATCAATCCCTCCAGCAAAGACGCTGCCAAACCGTCGAGAAACGACAGAAATCGTCGTCCCGTAAATCACGTGGTCAAACGTAAACCACGAATTCTCTTCTCTCAAGCTCAGGTCTATGAATTAGAGCGTCGTTTCAAACAGCAGCGCTACCTGTCGGCCTCCGAAAGAGAGCAGCTGTCGGCGGCTCTCAAGATGTCACCCCAACAAGTCAAGATTTGGTTCCAGAATCGCCGATACACCATCAAACGCCAAAACCGAGACTGCGCTAGACTGCCAAACCGAGACTGCAGTAGACTGCCACCGGAACCGCCGCGCTCTCTGGCGTTGGCTTTGCTCGACGCGCACGACAAGTTTCACAGCGCTAGCTTTCAGTCGCCATTCACGCGCTGTCATGCTATTTATAGCAACCTATCAACGGAGAGCTTAGGAGTCACGAGTCTCGGGCGACCACCGTTGGCGTGTTGCGGCTTGGCGAATTACACACAGTCTCAGTACGAGATGAACGCAGGACTTCCGTTACAGCGGAATTGTGGGAATCAGCTTGGACTGGTTATTGGGGATAAACAAACGGAAAGCTGGAATGACAAGACGGCCGACAATATTTCACTTCAACATCATCTTTAATGATGTGTGCGATACTTCTTGTCGCTTGCTATATAACTGAGACAATCCAAAGTCTCTTTTGTGGATTTATGGAGAAATCTTTGGTTTTTCGCTAATTGCATCTGCTGCAATCTCTTACTAGGTGCTATGTTATGTGTAAAATATTTTAAGTTTATATTTTAAGTACACCATTTTGTATTTTGTCAATATTAAGTCGTCTTTTGAATTTATTAAGGAAAAGTAAATCTGTAGCACACTATAAAGACAATATTGTAAGCGTAGTTTAGATCTTAGTTTGGATCTTAGCATTCAGAAATATATTGATGATGATGATTCAGTTTACACGTCTGAACTAAACATCAAACTATAATAATGTAATAGTTAAGATAGTTAAGCTAATGATGGTGATTTCAGCAAATCTTTCTTTCTATTAGGTTCAGTCCTCAAACAAATGAGTAGTAACATCGTCACGACAGGATCACATTTTAGCGTTTGAAACTATCACAATATCATCATCATCATGAGCGCTACTGATGAGCAATTTCTTGAAGTGGGCTTTACAAATGTCAGTTTACAACTACAACTACATTGGTGTGCCCCTCTCTGGAGCGTTGCTGTTTCGCCCATCGTCTAGGTCTTGCGCTTACCCCGAGCTGCATTTACCACGAAGCACGGTGGGCAAAGATCCGTCCCCGGCGTCCGGTTACTCCTTGGCCGTCCCATTGGTCTATTCCGACTCCCTGGTGGGTGGGAAAACGAGGCTCTAAGTGCCCTAATATGGTTCTACCTACTTGCACACCGTGATAAGTGCTTCTACATTCAATAATCTTCTGTGCTCCTCAAAGACTTGTGCAGTATATGGAAATCGCAGAATTCTTCTCAGGCACCACTGTTTTTGAGACAACCATTCTCTACTATAGGGCCACCGTACGCATTCCAGTTCTTATCCACTCAAAGGAGCACAAGTGTGCTACCTCTAAGATTAAACAGATGAACTTTAGTGTCTAGCCAAAAGTTTTTATTCAAAATTCCTTATTTAAGACTGGCCATACTGTCTCGTACAAGCAAATGTTGTTCGCCGTCGGACTCCCGGCTATGACTCGTTGTTGCAATCAGCATCGACGTATATTATAAGACCAAAGGAAGACGAATCCTCCTACCACTTCGATCATATTGCCCACAATCTGTTTGATATCCGAAATAAAAGAAGACTCCATTATAAAGATATTCGAGTCAAACATAGGCTTGGTTTTAGTTACTTTTTAACGTTCTTTGATAGAATTTTTGTTTCAGAAGTAAGGTTCTCGTGAAAAGTACTATAAATAAGAACCCAAATAAAGACTTTGCTCAAGAAAACGCCTCAAATAATGTCAAAGAAATAAACCAGCATTTCTGCGTTGCATCTAAACAGTGGCATAAATTTTAAACACATCGCACATGCGTCGACTTCAAAATAAACAAATTTTATCAATGCATGAGGCTGACAATTTTACAACATCTGCATGGAAAGTTTTAAAAGGACTTTGCCGCTTTCAGTCACACACGAAAGACACATACAACCACACACACACAACTACACCCACACCTACACGCACACACCCATGCTTGTTTTGTACAATTCAGGATGCTGCTCGTGCAGGAATTGGATAACACAATATCTCGCTGACTGACAAATTGCTTAACTGACTTATTAGATGCGAATTGTCATTCCAAACTATTCGAGATCAGTTTCTGAATGATTGAAACTTTCCTGAATGTATAACTTTGAAGCATAAAGCACAAAACAGAAACTCTAGACCGCGTATCTTCTGGAGTATAGAATGTAGGCTATTTAAACCTAATGCACTATAATTAAGGAAAGAGCCGTGTAATCCCTAAATGTAGCCCTAAAAGAAGCCATGGTTAATGGTGTTAGCGACCTCATTTTCTTAGCCTCGGCATGTGAGGGTGCTGTCTATTCTTCCCACCGACAGTGTACGGTCAGTGTACTCATTATAGCTGAGTGCTGGCTAGTGCAAGTGGACCATAAATCTGGCACCAAATTTCTGCCCTGAGGATTAGAACTCCCAATCTCTCGACATTCCAGCACGCTAACCACTACACTATCGAACACTATATAGCCTAAAGACGACGGAGTAATTCTAAAATTAGATTATTACAATAAGTGCCTTCTTTCAAAGCTCAGTAGGTCACTTTGAAACCTGGCAAAAAGGAAGAGTTATAAACTATCAACAGAGTGGAAAAAGGTAAGATTTTCTTTAAGAGCAAAACACAACTTCAGTAAGCAGTGACGGAAATAGGGAGGACTAAGGGAGGTAGATCGAATAGAATAGAGAAGCATCGCGTAGAATTTAATAGAGCAGAATGCTATGTAAACAACAGAATAGAATAGAATAGCATTTTGGACAGACCTTGTATAACATTGATACATTCTATTCCATTTCTTACTGCAGTCTATAATACAGTCTATAATATAGGCCCATATAATTATATATCGGCCTACTCTAACTCACTATGTTATTCTTTCCTTTACTGAGTTTACTCTATCCAGGGTACCCGGTCGTTCAGAAGGTATTATCTGCATATACTCGTACATAAGCGTCGTATTTCATCATTTCAAACTGTTTTGTAATATTATCATTCGTGAAGCAATTTTCCCAGCAACAGCGTCTGAAAATTATATGTGAAATGAATTCGCCAATCTTCGCCATCTGTCGAATGACTAGACTAATACCCCGAAACAAAGCGTAGCCATCTGGTGAAATCCTGGAAACTAGCATCATCGTATATACTATAACCGAAAACAGCAGAAGAAGAATCAGAGCAAGGAAATGATAATGAAGAGGAGGAAGACGATAAAAATGATGATGATGATGACGACGATGACGACGACGACGACGATGACGACGATTATGACGATGATGATGATGATGATGATGATGATGATGATGATGATGATGATGATGCTGATGATGTTGATGATGATGATGATGATGATGATGATGATGATGATGATGATGATGATGATGGATGATGATGATGATGATGATGATGATGATGATGATGATGATGATGATGATGATGATGATGAAGAAGAAGAAGAAAAAGAAGAAGAAGAAGATAGAGCACTTTAAGGTAAGTAAGTAAGTGGCCTTTGTTTGCATCAGACAAACGGACCAAGCATATACTATGTTCCTCATGCGGTACCTATCCTTACTCTAACCTCACTATTAGCCCTTGACTCCGTCACTTTTGACTGCGTTGCAGCCCTGCTAATGAATAATCTATATCCAAACACTGTGTACTTCATCGTCTACCCACGCGGTTTCTAGAGCCTCAACTTCAAATCTTTGCCATTGTCCTAACTTTTCTTGTTAACCTTTGTCTCTCTACTTACTTATACTTCACAATGCTTCCCTTCCTCTCACAAGATGGCAGTTGTTTATTATGTCCTCATTTAAAAATAAGTGGTCTCGGGTATACACTATCCATCCTAAACATAGGCCTATCACCAATATATCTTCCCAGTAAGGTGATGGAGAGAGTCTCCACACTGAGCTTTATTCTTACCTGACTGTAAACCTGCTTCCAGCTCTTCAGTCAGGCTTCAGACAGTTTCCATGCACTGCACGGAACATCAGTCCTGAAAGTTTGCTATCACCTTGAACTTGCTGCTGACAATGGAATGTTAACTGCCTTTATATTCCTTAATTTTTCTGTTACTTTTGACTCCATAAAGCACTGTTCAAGGTCTTTGGCATCAGGTACAATTCTCAAATGAGTCGTCTCCTATACCTCTCTAGTCGTACTCATTGTGTACGCATTGGCTCCCTCGTCACTCGTTGTCGGCGCCTTTGTGAGTTACGTAAAATGCGCTATGTTAATTGTTCTTAGTCATTCATAAATCGCTTCGTTCTTAATGATGCACAATTTCGCCCAGCTGACACCTTCCGCAACCTTGGAGTCCATTTTGACAGCTGTTTGACCATGTGTGAGTCAACTCGTCCGAGGTTGTTTTACTAATTGCGTCGTATTAAAACAATCCGCAGATTCATTTTTACCACACCCGCCCGTTTATATGGTCAAGAGATTCATAGTCTCCTGGGCTGACTACTACAACAGCATACTGGCGGGTCAGCCGACGTGTCAGCTAGACCGGATACCATAAGTGTTTAACTCTGCTGCGCGTCTCAGGTATGGGCGAACACAAATAAAGTCGCCTTGCGCAGCAGAGAAATCTGCGATCCAGTAAGGAAGAGAACGATACGTTCCTTAAGATGAGATGAAACACAGCCCAGTAGACAATGACAAACAAGCATCAAGATATTCAACTCAATTAGAACCTTCATAGGTGACCAGCGCAGTTCCTTCCGTACGAGGTATAGGACTGTATTGTAAATTACATTTTGTTTGTGGAAAGCATAGGTTTATAGGTTTGTATTGATTTAGATGAAGCAGTGAAGTAAACTCCGATTCTTCTGCTCTGAGGGATTTTGATCTGGTTTTCATCAGTGTATTACGATTCTTAACTTCCGTATGGTTTCAATTTAAGCAGAGATGGGTACGATTAATTAAATCGCTAATCGATTAGAATTAGAATTAGCTGCTGAAATTTGCTAATCGATTTGACTTAGAATTAGCCAAATCTTGCAGCTAATCGACTAGAATAGAATTAGCTGTTTGTCTAAAAGGTCTCATCGATTAGATAATCAATTAGTTAAATTGTTAAAATGATTAGAATTAGAATTAGCTACTGAAATTTGCTAATCGATTAGAATTAGCAAAATCGTGTAGCTTATGGTATTCCCTCGTATGTGCTCTGCTACGACCCACTCTAGGTGCTTTGCCCGTGTTGGCTCATCAGCTTGGAACTCTCTTCCCCAGTTTCTTCGCCTTGAGTTACTAGCCATCTCAAGTTCCGTATACGCCTTAAGACTTTCCTGTTTCCTGACGCAGGCACTGAAGCAGGTCGAGAGCGCTGCTATATAAATGTTCGGTTACAATTACAATTACAATGTATTGTATTGTATTGTATTGTATTTGGCTATTTATAAAGCGCTTCTCACAGCAAAAGCCTTTCAGAAGCGCATACAATTGATAGGTTCCTGAATTTGATAATCGAGTAGAATTAGCTCTTTGTCTAATCGATTAGCTAATCGATTAGAATCTTATCAATCAGTTACCCATCTCTGAATTGAAGCGACCATCGATTGATGTTTCGTGTGCTACGATAACAGCACCATAGAAGTCATAGATTATATTAGATTAGATCAGGGGCGGATTAGATTAGATTATGTCGTCAACTTCAGCAAGACATGATGGCCATTTGATTGATAGGACTCAAACACTTAGTTAACTAAGCTAAGACACATGAGCTGGGTTGGTACGCTGACAGGTGATCTTCCGTGGAATATAAAGTCATCTGGCGTCCTTTCAATTCTCCACCCTGTCGAATCTGTTGATGACTACTAAAGTACGTTGGGACTGTTATTGTTTTGCTTATATCTGGCGCGTTTTATCGTAAAGCTTTGTCGTAGGATTGTTGCGTTCAGACTTTGTCTCAGCCCAGCGATCATTCGCCTTCACGACCATGCGTCTTATGAATTTCTATTATAGAGTCGTGCAAACGAGTTAATTACCGTAGCCTTTACCGTTTTGCCTGGGTCAACAATTTACCCTAACCCTTGCCTTTTTACCTCTGTCAACATAATTATATACTCAACAATAATACCATTAGGCCAACCTTAACCGATTTACCTGGGTCAAATTTTTACCATTACCAATACCGTTTTACCATGCAGGGTCAACATTTTACCATTACTTATACCGTTTTACCTGGGTCAAATTTGTACCGTTACCCATACCGTTTTACCATGCAGGGTCAACATTTTACCATTACCTATACCGTTTTCATGAGTCAACATTTGGATTAATACTTGATTCGTGCAGACAGACTCGCGAACACTTACATGCACTCTGCCCTCAGTACCCTGGAATCGTTTTTCCTCTCGATGCTCGAAATCGTTGAGTATAGTATAGTAGTTGAACATCCGTAAGTGAACTCTCGCTGCTGGTGACCTCGCGCATCCTTCTTCGTAAAAGCCCAATTCCCTGGTTGTTTACTCATCGACTGTTATTGTTTTGCTTATATCGGGCGCGTTTTATCGTTAACATCAACAGTTGTGCCTTAATAGAGCACTTCATCTGGCTCTCCAGCGTCTCCCGTCTTCTCCCGTACATGCTCTTCCGACCTCCCGTCGCTTTCCAACGCGCTCTTCCCTCGTACTTACGCTGGAAATGGGCGGAAGAGGAACTACGCTTGTTCGCTAAGTGTTACCATCACGCGTCTCGAACGCCGTTAGACATCGCAGGGAAGCCTACGGATCCAGGAAGAGCGACCGAATGGGACAGGGAGAGGGGTTGAGAGGAACAAGCAGGTTGGCAGGCAGGAGAAGGTGGCGACCCGCTGGTTGGCTAAACACGGCACGGTCTAATGGGGGATAATGCTTCGATGATCGTCAGACGGTGTTCGCATGCGCTAACTTACTATATATATATGGCAACGGAGAGGGAGGGAGGGAGGGAGGGAGGGATGGAGGCAGGGTGCCTGAAGAGAGGCTGAGAAGGCAGGAGGGACGTCTTCACTGCAATAATAAACAGTCATATTCGTCGTCCAATACAGAATATATTATATATGTCCATATGTGTATATACATGTTATATTATATATATACTGTATATATGTGGACATATCGATATATATATATACGCAAAGGGACATACCAGTATATATATGTATATGTACATCATATATATATATATATATATATATATATATATATATATATATATATATATATATATATATATATATATATATATATATATGCATTCCAATATTAGTTATCTTAGCTTCTTCCATTCATTCGCTCTTTCAGTTCTTCATCCATTCATCCATTCAGCCATCTATGCATACAAAGCATAACAAGGATTCTAAGTGGTTCAGAAGACGTTTAGTCTGTGTTTGAACCACCGCAAGTTAACAAGGAATGCTTAACAGCACAATTTCCTAAGCTTCCTCTTAAAAGCTGCGAAAGTGCCCACTGAGACAGTATTATCATCGAAACCATTCCACAAGTCTACAACTCTTTCGCTGAAGATTTTCTGCTCTTGCACTGAAGAATTGCTGAAGAATTTCTATGTCTATGAGCTCGTCCGTTTATGAGTTCATTCATTCCAGTCACTAATTTCATGACTTTTCTCTCCGATTTAAGCACATCTCGTGACTTTTATGATGGCGTTATCACCTTACACTAAGCATCAGTCAATGTTCGCTTCGAGTAAACTTTTAACAGAATTCATGGTTTGTTCGGGAAGTCAGATCGAAATCCGATGCATCGGAGAAACGAGAAGTCAGTCTGCGGTATACACGTTAACAAGTCGGAAGCATGAAGAAGAGTCTAAAGTTTAGACTTCAACGATATTAAAAGAGCTGATAGAACTTTACAGTTATCATACTTCAATGAACAGACAGATCTTCACAGTTATTGCTGACATTTTAGGGTCTTTTAGTTGGCGATGATATCCCTTCTGCCTTCTCAGCCTCCTGTCCACCACGCATCTTCTCCTCCCTTCCCGTTGCCATAGTAAGTTAGCGCATGCGTCTGATAATCATTGAAGAATAATATCCCCATTAGGACTCGCAGTGTTTAGCCAACCGGCGGGTCGTCAATACTCGTCATATCATAATCTTAGACACTGTTGACCACGATATTCACTTTCAAGCGCCTTGTAAAGTCGTCCGTCGTCGTGCTCTGTAGCGGTTGCGCTTCCTTCTCTGTGACCGTATTCTGGGCCCTGGGGCTTTGATGATCGGCAGAGGGTGACTCGTCTATACCGTCCATGCGTCATTCCTCCATGCCATTCTTTACCATTGTATCCGTGGCTCCTCTCTCCGTTGACCAAATTATGAAACGACCGAATTTATCCTTGCTCCCATGCATGCGAAATTGCCAACTGTTAACTGCCCCATCCTTAGATCTTTACGTATCTTTGCCTCAACTATTCCTGGTCGCAGGTCCTTGCTATCGGTTGCACATGGTATCCTTGTCGTCCATCGAGCTGGGTCGTCCACTATCCAGCACAGATGCTTCCGCAAGTGTTGGAAGTCTGTTGTGTTTGATCGTGGGGCCTCCCTTCTTGGTGGGGAGCGCCGCTGATAAGTTTTTTTCTATAGAAGTTACGCTTTACAAATGTTCACTTAGGCTAATTTATGCCATTTATGGCAGCGATGGCGAAGGGTTTCATTCGATGAAATCACTGAAAAATGAGCAGGGTCGAGGCCAAAACGGTCGCTAGATAAAACGTTCACATTTACATTCAAGGCAGCACGTATATACATCCGAAGGTAGATCCCCAACTAAACGTAAAGCGCGCTATCTACCCTCATGAGTTATCTGCCTCGGTTTCCTCCGTTCCTATTCGTTGGTTTCTCGTTATATAGTGTGCAAGGTGACCTCGTTCTCTCACTGGTACAAACTACCACCGTAGAATAAACATACAATACAATTCAACGGTATTTGCTATTGCCTCCTCCATCCGAAGTTCAGAAGTGCACACACGACCATACGACAGAACATCGATTACACTGAGCAATTGTGAGTGAAGGACTTGCTCAACGTCCCTATGCATAGTGACGGTCTGAGTGGAGGCTCGAACCCTCACTCTCAACGCTACATGCCGATCGCTCCAACCACTCGGCCACCGTCCCCCAGCGCAGGTTAAGACGCAGCATAAAAGCTTTGTTGTGGGTGATCCTTCTGACTCCTGCTGCATAAACTCCTTCGTCTTTCTTCACATCTATTCTGTAAGCACTTCAATCCATCTTCTCCAATCTTTGTTCTGTGCTGTCAAGTAAGGAGCGCCTCTGGTGAGTCTCTCTCTAAGAAGAAGCGTTAAATAATCTCCGAATGCAATATTACAATAACTGGGTGATAGATGGAAACTTAGATCTCTGAATGTACGCATACAAAGAGAAGGACATAGCAAGCCATACACCCAGGGAAAGGGAGGGACATCCAATCTTAATCGAGACTCGCAAAGAACTTTTCCAGGACGCATAAAACGAACAACACTACAAACGGCCCCCAACCGACCCCCAGCAAAGACATCCAGTGCCACTCATTCTGGTCGTCCCCCGCCGTCACGCCCCTCCCTTCGTCTTGGCCTGGCACTACAGCCGCCATTAATCGTGTCCCTTGAGTTTATTGAGAGCGTCATTGACGATCGTAATATCCCGGCAATCGCCCTTTCCTGTAGACGACAAGACGAGACCGATTATCGTCTTCTTATCCGCCGCGGCGCATTTCCCCATCGGGCGCTATAGGAGGCAATCGCCCGGCAAACCAAACACTCGGCAGCCATAAACGACGTTCCATCTTGGTCTTTGTTCTCTGCTACTGCTGCTGACGACGGTGATGTTGATGATGATGTGTGAACAGCGCGGCTGTGGACTCCATCTTCTTCTGCTCCTCGATTGCCGTCTCTCCTTCCGTACAACTATAGCGACTGTTTTCGAAGTCGTTCTTGAACTGATTTTGACGACAGCCATTCTCCGGAACCAATTTCCGGTCCTGAGAACGGTCCGATCTGGTCGTCACCGGACGCAAGAGGGCGCCCTTGAGGGCCACTTAGGACTCCCGTCACGACGCTGATTGCCCTCTTACCCTGCTGCCCCGTGACCGGGCGGGGAGGTGGGGAACGCGATCGGGATATTTTATCACCGGACCCGGCGCAACAGGGAGACTCTCGGCCCTTCGAACTTGAAAGGCGATAACCGATGGCAGCCAATAACTACCACACGACTAAAGGATTCCTTATTAGTTCAATGTATGCTACGTCGCTCGCTAGAGGGCGTACATCGACCTACTCGATCTCTCATCGAGTTAGACGATTTACAGACATCCAGAGGAGTGTACTTACCCGGGATGTATACGCTAAAAGGCCTATATAATATGTATTCATGTATATAATATAATTATGCATATGTATAAATATAAGTTTATATATATATAAACTTTGGATGCATGTATAAAGGTCTATATATATATGCATGTATATTCATATATATATTAAAGCCTATATGGGCTATCAAGATCTGTAGAGTGGCGTTATCATGATGTCCAAGATATCAATCTTTTGTCGCTTCGAGTGAAGGCGCTATCAGGAATCATAATCGTTGAAGACGTATAATTATGTTTGGAGCGGGTCCTGCACACGGCCGCGTGCCTCATCGGCCATATCCCAAGGTTCGGCCATGTAACCTCTTATATGAGGGATGTCCTGCACTGGCTTCCTATCCCGCAGCGGATTGTGTACCGGCTTTCTGCTTTGGTGTGGCGGTGCCTCTTACGTTCCGCTCCTGTGTATTTAAAAGAGCTCTGTCGCTCTACTCTGGGTGTGCAGGACCGTAGCGCTCTCTGCTCCTCCACACATGGTGAACTTCTTGTTTCCCGTGCTCGAACTGCTCTTATACAGCATCGTGCCTTCTCTGTTGCGGGCTCCATGTTTTGGAATGGGCTCCCATTAACATTACGCCTTTAAGCCTAGAGTTCACTCAGATGCGTTTTATTGTAGCCTTAAAACCATTCTTTTCAGCCGGGGTTGAATCGGGAGCGATCCTGAGTAGTAACCTTCAAGGGGCGCTATATAAATCTTCGGAATAAAATTAATGAATACGGTTGAAATACGACAGGGAAAAGAACCTGCGGAAGCAAGGGTATAAGGTGGCCGTGCGAGTTGAAATAAGTGGCGTATTGATATAGGCCATATTGTAATTGTAATTTAAAATTTGTATGGCATCACAGGTCCACGTGCCTAAAACAGTCTTCCTGCATGTATTCAAAAAGACAAAAGCCTTACCGTATTCCAAAAACCAGTTTAAACTGCCCTTGTTGCATTACTCGAAGCATTAGGATGTGCGCTGACAGCCCACAGTGTATGTAAAGCATCCTAACAGTAGCTTGCTACCGACGATGCTCTATAAATTGTCGTAATTGCAATTGCTTCAAGAAAAAAAACCAGAGACGTAGGTTTTTAATGATGCATCTTTGAGGAGGGGTTTAGGGTAATGCATGGTAGCACTCCGGCACGAAGAGCAGAAGCTCAGCACGGACGCGGGATAGCTTCTCGCTACCCTCTCAAAATGTCGACTCAGCCTTTCATTCGCTAGATGGCCTTGGTAAATGAGCAGTAGGACGTGGCATTCCAAAGGGCAGGCCCAATGGTGGCAAATATCTAGTTTGTGCGAAAGTGGTCCCATTTCGCGGGACAAAGAGATCACGCCGGTCCAAAGAGCGGAGATGTATAGGAGAGAAGCTGTATGAATTATAGAAGTCAGGGTCGAAGAAAAGCCAGATCTGATAATGTGGCCTGGGAGCTGGAGTTGGAAGTAGGTGGAGTGTGTAAGGTTGGTGATAGATTCAGAGAAGGTGAGAGATCTGTCCAGGGTGACACGTGTAATATTATACGTATACACTGTTAGAGACCGTAAACTGGACGAAGTTTTCAGCAAGATGCATGAGATCAAGGGTTTGGGGTTGTTGGAGCGTGGCAGCGTGCCATACCAAATAAGTTGAGTTTTTGAAGAATTTAGGGAGAGGCTGCTGATAGGCTGTTAGAAGACATCCGTAAATGCAAATCATGGGAGAGAGACTCGAAACGACCAACTAGAATGAGTTGAGCAGAGGGAAGACCTTGGACATAATATATTATGTAAGCATCAATAAATGTTTATCAATCAACTGTCGTTTATTAAAAATAAGCTGATAAGTACGCAACTTATACATGTATGTATCTATGGACCTAATTGCAATATTATTATGACAATCGACTGTAGTTGTTGTTCCAATGTTTGACGGCATCTTGTGGTTTCACGAGCCTTTGCGTCAACGTATATCTTAATAATAATAATAATAATCTTTTCTTTATTGAAGCGCCTGACAAACGCACTGTACATTTATGTAATGTAATGTAATGTAACAAAACATTTATAAAGCGCCACTTAAGAGTCTCTCAGAAGCGCTCAACACGTGGCCATCAAACAGCTGAAAAAATGCGTCTTTAAGAGTTTGGAGAAAACCATATAGCCGCGTGCAGCACGCACAGACGGTGGAAGAGCGTTCCAGATCCGTGGCGCCGCAATCGAGAAGTTCCGACGAGCACAGGTGGTGGTTCGAAACGAAGGTATTATCAAGTCATTTCGCGAGGCAGACCGGAGAGCCTGCCGACCAGTTTGAGTGCCAACTGGAAGGCACAGTTCAGCAATGTAGTTCGGAGCAGTACCAGTCGTAGCCTTCCAAACCAGCGTAGCAATTTTGAATTGCACACGATCAGCAACTGGAAGCCAGTGGAGCTCATGTCGCATGTAGTCAGATATGTGTGAATATTTCGGTAGATCAGCCAGTAGTCTGGCTGCTGCATTCTGAACGAGCTGAAGTTGATGAAGACGGAACTCAGGGAGGCCCAGGAGGACCCCATTACAGTAGTCAAGACGTGTGAGGACGAAGGAGTGTATTAGCACAGCCGCAGCGCTTAGCGACAGCGTTCTCCGTATAACTCGGATCTGCCTGAGCTCATAATAGCTAATTTACATGTTATGCAATTTAAATCTTAACTACTAACAGAACAGACAGCCTGCAATACAACGGCGCTAATAGCAGCCTACAACGCATATCCGCCCAACGGGGCTCGAACTCGGTACCTCTCGGTCTCTGTGCCAGATGTTATCCAATATCGGGCCCTTCCTTGCTAATAGGCTTTCATATGAAATGGGCATTGAACAAAACTGAGAGTAGAAAGGCTTTTTTAAAGGTGTCGACAAAGCAAAATACAATAGGCGTGTGTCCACAGTTTAACGGCAGCTTATGACAACATAAGCCGTTGCCGCCGACAAAGATTTGTTTTGGCATATTACATCTCTAATCTTAGCCTATATGATTTTCGTTGTTTTACGTTGGATTCTACGTCCATTGAGGTAGAATTAGAGTATGACTCTGTGTACAGGAACAAAAACACTAATTACTGATGGAACGAAAGTGAGGTATAAATAAAGTCGGGTAACTACGAAATTAGAGGTGTATAAAGCGAGCATTAGGCCTACTAATGACGGTCATCATTTAACGCCATCTTGTGGTTTTCAGGACCGTTCACTTCACCTTTATACCTTATGTTTTAGTGAGGTATTAGTGACGTATTACCATCCAACAAGCTGACCACTGAGTTTGGTTTATGTTACGCGACGCAGTGTGGTGATTAGCGTCGCCCTCCTCCGTCAGCTAGGTTTTAAACTGGCGCCGCCTGGATACGGCTGAGGTGGAGTTAACATTTTGAGTAGATAGGAAATGTCTGTTTAACGATGACGCTGTGTTATAGAGAAGGCGAATAGTGTCGCCCTCCTCCTTTATACTGGCTTTGGACTGGCACCACCAGAAGGAGACAGCGGCGGTGCTACTTAAAGAGCTTAATATTGGACGTCTATAGGGCAATTTTGCACAGGCCTAGTTCAAATTGTAACAATGTAACAGTTGTAAATTAGTTGTAATGTCTATCGTCTTACGACCTCTTGTGGCTGCCAGGACTGTTCACATCGACATAAAACCAACGAAATTGACCATGCCCCTACATTGTACGCTCTTCGTATTTAATTAGTTAGTTTATGTTTAACGACATTAGGGCCTACATGTGTCATAACAAAGACAATTAGTGTCGCCCTCCTCCTCTATTCAGGCTTGGGACTGGCACTGCCACATGTAGGGTATTATAGTTGCGGAGTATTATACCCCGCAGCCGATCGAGTCGATCGATCGAGTCGATCGTAAACTCGGCCAGGTCGAGTCGATCGTTGTTTCCACGACTCGACTCTGAAATATTTTACTTACTATTTTTCACAAAATGACAAACCTTATGATATAATGATGTAATTCTGTGTAAACACACAACTACCGTATGAACCTAATAATTATGAAGTTTAGTGCAAATAATTAACCTCTTGTCGCTTTCTTATTTGTGGAAGTTAGATACACTTTTTTCACAGTTTTACGGTGAAAATTGGAGCGATTAAGATGCAGCTTGAAGTTTCTTGAGCTAACTCTAGGCTAATTCATTACGAAGATTTATACAGCTCCTCAGTCGCGGATGTAATATAGACATTAGGCCTACATGTCTATCTTACATTTGGTCCACTCTACAGTGAGTATTAAAGGGAGCCGCAGCTCTAGTATACCTATACTGCCGTCTTATTTGTTGAGCTGGAACTAATTTCTGTACCGTAGGCTGTAGGAAATTCCATTGTAGCCTAGCTGCCTAGCTGATCAAATCGACGGATTAGGCGAAGCTAAATCCTTACAAGTCAACCACAGGCACACATGATATCATTATAATACCTTAGATGTTACTTACCAGTTCAATTAGAGTTTGACAGTTTGAGGAAGAGTGTGCAATTGAAATTCACGAGTAATTATTTAGGTACTAGAATATAAGAATGCAACAGTTGTCAGAAATTTTTGCCAACAGACTACAGTCCAAGTCGACGAAGTCGATCGAGTCGATCGTCGTCCGAGCCAAGCCGATCGAGTCGTCGAAAGGTCGGCGAGTCGACGCAGTCGATCGAGGCGATCGTCGGCCGAGCCAAGTCGATCGTATACACTCGACTCGATCGACTGCGGGGTATATGGCGGAGTGCCATTCGTAGTGCAAATTTGCTTTCTTATAGCCTATTGCCTATGACGCGTATATCTTTCAAAAAGTGTCGGCATATCTTTCAAAAAGTGTCGGCATATCTTTCAAAAAGTGTCGACATTTCAGCGATGACGTTCCAAAAGAGAGCGAAATAGTTATACTTTAATGTAGGAATGCATGTATGTGTTGCTGTATATTTGCGATTGTGTTTACATGCATGCATGTAGATTTATGCAGTATATATTTATAGCTGTATACGCATTGTATTGTATTGTATTTGAACACTTGTTATAGCGCCTCTACCAGATTTCCCATTCAGAGGCGCTCCCGACTACTGCTGTAGTCGGAGTTTCACGCCGAAGCGCATGAGCAATTGCGAGTGAAGGACTTGCCCAAGGTCCCTACGCGACGGCTTTGAGGTGGATTCGAACCCGCAACCCTCCAGCTGCAAGGCACCGAACATACCCCTATACCACCGCGCCCCAGTATATTGTGTTGTGTTGTGTGTTGTATTGTACTCCACGTTTATAATGCGACCGAGCCACCCGCAGTAAAGATCCGAGAAATTAATCTCTGATAAACCGACCCGACCGGGAAGCGAACCCGGGGCGCCGGCGCGGCGAGCGGGCACCAACCCACTCGGCCACTCAGGATCCTTAAATGTATCCATGAATGTGTGTCTGTTGTCTGCAGCTATTTATAGGCCCTATGTATGTTCATAATTAGGCCTATATATTTATGTTTGTATGTATGTATTTGTGTAGCTTACCTATGTATGTGTATGTATGCATGTACGTATGTTTTTACGAAAATATGTATGTTTGTTTGCACATATGTTTGTTTGTATACATGTATGTATGAACGTATGTATAAGTATACGTATACGTATGCATGTATGCACGAATGTATATACGTATGGACGCATCTGTAGCCTATGGTTGCATGGATGTATCAATCATGTATCACTGTTAGAAATTGCAGTAAATTGAATGGATTTTGACCGTAGATTTTGAAGGTTTTTCCCCGTGGAAGTTTTTCACGGTCATTTTACCGTGAATAACGCTAATTTTGCCCTCACGTTCTTTGTTTGCCAAACCGAAGGTCTTTCACCGTAAAAGTTAGCCTACATTGTGTAAAAATCTCTGATTGAAATTGCAGAACAAGCCTAGTAGGCCTATAGCATTGCGGTGCCGTCTTTCAGCATGCCAGTCACTCAGATATCAT